>CAUYPO010024526.1:0-66882 GCA_963574435.1 Cheirogaleus major | reverse complement strand
TAGAATCTAGAACTCAAGCAAATCAGCAAGAAAAAAATCAAATGACCACTGAAATAAAAAAAAATTTAAAAGTGGACAAAACACATGAACAGAAACTTTTCAAAAGAAGACAGACTAATGGCCAAGAAACATGAAAAAAAGATGCTCAACATCTCTAATCATGAGAGAAATTCAAATCAAAACCATAATGAGATATCATTTAACTCTAGTGAGAATGGCTTTTATCCTAAAGTCCCAAAGCAATAAGTGTTGGCCTGGATGCAGATAGACAGGAACACTCATACACTGCTGGTGGGACTGCAAACTAGTACAACCTTTATGGAAAGGAGTATGGAGGTACCTCAAAGAACTAAAAGTAGAACTACCATTTGATGCAGCAATCCCACTACTTGATATTTACTCAAAGGAAAAAAAGACATTCTATAAAAAAGACAGGCACCTGCACTCAAATGTTTACAGCAGTGCAATTCATAGTTGCAAAGATGTGGAAACAACCCAAGTGCCCATTCAATACATAAGTGGATCAAAGACGTATTTCATCAGATTTGCCAGCAAATACTAGAATTTACTTTTTGTAACAGTGTACTGTAGAGTTATTTACAATCATGTGGCACATAATGATGTTTCTGTCTACAACCAACTGTGTGTACCACAGTGGTCCCATAAGATTATAGTGGAGCTGAAAAATTCCTATGGCCTAGTAACATCATAGATTTCCTAACATCGTACTGCAACACATTACTCATGTGTTTGTGGTGATGCTGCTGCATTGCCAGTCATATAAAATTAAAGCATGTGCAATTATGTACAGCACATCATACTTGATAATGACAATAAACAACTATGTTACTGGGTTATGTATTTACTGTACTATACTTTTTATGTTATTTTAGAGTCTACATCTTCTACTTATAAAAAAAAGTTAGCTATAAAACAGCCTCAGGCAGGTCCTTCAGGAAATATTCTAGAAGAAGACATTGTTATCATAGGAGATGACAGCTCCTTGCATGTTTTTGCCCCTGAAGACCTTACAGTTGAGATAAGATGTTAAGGCTGAAGACAGTGATGTTGATGACCTTGACCCTGTGTAGCCTAGGCTAATGTGTGTGTTTGCATCTTAGTTTTTAACAAAAAAATTAAAACATAAAGAATATTTAAAAATATGAAAAAGCTTATAGAATAAGGATATAAAGAAAGAAAATGTTCATATAGCTATATAATATGTTTGTGCTTTTTAATGAGAAATATCCATACTGGATTTACTTTATTTAAAAAGATTAATCATTTGTATAACTATAACAGAACAGAAATAATGTTGCCTAATTTTCTCCATTTGCCAGATATTCTGATTTTTTCTATACTAAACTCATCACTATTAACATTCAAAAGTGTCAGCAAATTAAAAGTAGAAATACTTTATCAAGATATTTTGCAAAGCAAAGTTAGATGCACATGGTAGTCTGTTTAGTTAGGTTTCAATCTCATAAAAGTTGATTTTTTAAAACAAATCCTTCAGACCACATCCTAAAATACAGGCACTCAGCCTTTTGAGATCTCATCACAATTTGATAAAATCAACACATGCAAAAAATTAGGAATGTTTCTGTTTTTAGCTGTATTATTACAAGAATCAAAAAGTTTTTAAAAATTTTTGTTTGTAAAGTAAAAAAGTTACAGTAAGCTAAGGTTAATTTATTATTGAAGAAAGAAAATTTTAAAAACATATTTAGTATACCCTAATTATACAGTGTTCATATAGTCTGTTGTAGTGTACAGTAATGTCCTATTACATTCATTCACCACTCACTCATTGACTCACCCTAAGCAACTTCCAGACCTGCAAGCTCCATTTATAAGTGTCCTATAGAGAAGTACCTTTTTAAAATTTTGTATAATGTATTTCTATGGTATCTTTACTATGTTTAGATAACCTTAGATACACAAATACTTACTGTCGTGTTACACCTACCTCTAGTGTTCAGTACAGTTATATGCTGTATAGTCTTGTAGCCTAGGAGCAATAGGCTATACCATATAGCCTAAGTGTGTATTGGGGTATACCATCTAGGTTTGTGTCAGTATACTCTATGATGTTCATACAACAAAATTGCCTAACAACACAATTCTCAAGAACATATCCCTGTCTCTATCTACAGCCTTCCCACGGTCTTACTGGTAGTGTAATCTGTTTTTTCAGGCTGGTACCAGAAAACAGCTCCTCTCACTATTTCTTTGTTTGTTTGTTTATTCATTTATGTATTTACTTAGGGATTGGAATAGGAAAGAGAAACATCTAGGTGAAAAACAGGATTGCAAAAGAACTAAAAGAAGGTGGCTAAGAAATTGTATGTTCTGAGTATTGTTTTTTATTTCCTAAATTTAATTGTTGATGATTTACATAGCCACTTTAAGATCTGCATCCAGAATTGCTTTTCCTATTAGCAAATACTGGCATTTAGTAAACTTAACTAAGTGTATAGATTCCAGCAGTATCATTTCTGAATCACTTAATATTTTCTTTCAAGTAAAGGAACAGTGGTATGTGAGGTGTTTATGTTTAATAGCTATATATAATAAATAGAGATGTGAAGACTTACTGAAATCTACATGATAAGGTCTTTGGCCAGTTCACAGAAACAAATTACCTTGAACTTAGTTCAAATAAGATAATGGTTTAATTGCCAATTCAATGAACATTTACTGAAACTTTACTGTGTCTATAGATAACATGATAGGTGGAAAGTATATGGAAATGAACAGTTCACACTCCTTATCTGAAGACACTCAGTATACTAAGTGTAATAGTAGAATTTTATACAGGTATAGAGGAATGGGAATAGTGGACATATTTTAGGAAAAGTGAATGGAGAAGATGATGCCAGAGCTGGGCTTTCAAGGCAGAATGGAATTCCCTAGGCAGACTTGTTTGGGTTAGTGGAATCTATCCTGAGTAATTGTAGCTGGAATTTAATTATTTTAGTGCTTCCATCAACCACTTGATATTTGCTGTCCTTAAAGTTTGACCATCCAATTTCTCCCCCAGTCAGAAAATATCTAACCCTGAAAAGTTTTTTCTCTCTACCACTAAGCTTATATTTGATGTATTGAAAGATGAACATTTTAGGTATATCAGACCCTCATCAGGCTACTTTTTATAAACTTTGTATGCCCATATTTGTATTAACAATGATGTAAAGAAAGTATAGGCATAGTGTCATTGATATTCAGAAATTTAAGACAAATGTATCATTAAAGATTTTCTTTAACTGATTTTTATATATTTGTTAGAGCTCACAGATGAAAAATTTCAAGAGTTGTATTATATGTTTACTAAATTTAAAACAATTAGTAAAATATTTTCTATGTAATTAGTTAAGTAGCTCCAAAATCAGAAAATTAATAAGGATGATAATTTTATTAAATTAAAAGTATGATAGATGTAGTGTTATTTTATACTTCTTATTGTCTATTGTTTCAGGATAATCATTTTGTATATTAATAAACATTAATATAAGCTATTTTATAGCAGTATCTCTTTAAATTAGAATATATAAATTAAATAAAGAACATTTGTCCTTTGCTTACTCTTATACTTCTATCAAAGGTACATGCTGTCAGGACCAATTAGCTATCATTTATACTTTTCTCTGTTGTTCTCATTGGTTGGATCTCCAACCAATTTGCCTTTAAGCTGTATGTATGTTATTGACATTTTCTTTAAAGACTCAAGCTAGAGCCAGATGATAAAATGAATTATGCTTTCCAGCAGATACATTTATAGTATTCGGCTGTTTGTAGATGATTTTTCTGGGTTGTAACAAAATGAAACATAAAGCATCATATATTAACTGTGCTGTTTATATGGGTGCTAATACACTTTGAATAAAGCCCTCAATTATGTAGCATTTTTGAGTCCTGACAAGACAGTCCCATGACGTTAATGGTATCTTTATAACCTTTTTAACTTCTTGTTTCTCTGACAGAGCTCCACAATAACAGCAATGGTTTGCCCTTGGCAAGCAAAAACTCATTTTGAAAGGATAATAGGTATTTACTATTTAGATAGCTGGGAATAAAATTTCTCTGAATGAGATTTTCCTGGGAAACTATAAACTGATTAAATTACTTTCTTTTAATGGACTGGAAAAGTGTGTAATAATAGTTTATTGAAGCTTTGCATCCGATGTCTTGCTTTCTTTTTTAGAGACACAGAAGTAGTCTGGTTTTGGTGAATTATGGGGGTTGGTAGAAATTGTTCTCCATTGTATAGCTTATTTTTGTTTTTTCTCTAAATTAAAAAAATTTAAAATGAATTACTTCTGTGAGGATAAAAAGAATGTGATCAGTAATATGTCTCATTACTTCAAACTTTATTTTAATCAGAAGTAAAATTTAGCAGTTTTATGCCTCAAGAGTTCTGTTTTTAGGAAATACACCTCCGTGGAGACATAAATGTGGAAAATCATTCTGTTTTTGTAGTTAACATCTTTCTTGACTTATTTAAAATAAATGAGAATAAAGAAACAGTTTTCCTTGTTGCTTAAAGACTAAAATGGAAGTTATTTTCACTAGCATTCATCATTAATGATGTTTCTGTTTTATGAGCAATTTAAGGAGAGTCTTTTGTTTAATGATTATTAAATTTGGATCTTATAAAATTCAGCATAGCAATTTATAACATGAACTATAAAAAAGAAATTTCACATTCATTTTGGTAGAAAAGAAATACTTAAAGTGTATTTCATTATTATAAAACTTGATTAAGGAGCTTCTCAAATTTTCACTTAATGTGAATTTTGTCAATAAATGTCAACTAAGAAAAATAATTTATGTTTCTTGATTTAAAATGTGGAAACGTACATAAAATACATTTGGTAATTCATACTGTAAACATTTTTCTTTAAAGACAAATCCATTATGGTCCTTGGGGGTGACAGCTTGCAGAATATCTTTCAAGGCCATGAATTTTGCACAGAAGTACATCAAATTCAGTATTTTTATTGGCAGTCTGAATTTCATATTTGTTGCTATAATAAAATTGTGATTGAAATGGGACCTTGAGTGTCTTGTCCTTATGTGAAGTACTTTGAATTTGAATATCACACAGATCCTAACTTAAAGCACATTCATTTTCTCTTAAGCCTTTGGCGCTGATGCATCCGTTGCTGGCATTGTTTTTCATTCCAGCAAATCTGTGCTGTTGGCACCAATAGGGACAAGGGACACTAGTCATGATAGTAAAGAAATGAAGAGAGAAACAATAATATTTTTCTTCTCCTCCGAATGATCTATTCCATGTCACTGCTACAAACTATAAAATAATTCAGAATTTAGCTCTTATCAGGTCGACTCTTTGGCGTTTTGCTTTTTTCTCCCCCACTTCTCCGGATTATTATAAATAAACATTGGTGAAATATTGTGAAATAATGGCTTGTCTAATAAATTTACTGAAATTTGTTTTCAACTTGCCTGGGGAAAAAATTTAAATAGAAAATTAAGATTACTTTAAAGTGGAAACTCATACTTTTTAATATACAGTTCTACTTTAATTCTGATAATCCTGAAGTTATTGGTGAAACAGATTTCCTGAAGTATAGCAAGGATGTAATGAATATGCACTTGCATTTTAGTCTTTTGTTCTTCAATAAGACTACATGTTTTAGTTTGTTCAATTTGCTCTCACTCAACTCAGGTATTGAATACTCATCTTAAAAAGTTGGGTTTTTTCTTCAATGTTTTAATGACCACTTAGCACAAATTTTATGCTAACATAATGGTTTTCATGGAGTAAAGAATATCACTGTGATTATTACTCTACTATAACTAATTAAACTTTAACAGAGCAGAAAATAAATGTAAATGTTTTCTGCATAAAATATATTAACTTGAAGTTTATTCTGATTTTCAAAAAATAGAGCCAGCGGATTTTTTTGCGTGTAGAAAAATTTTTATGTGTACCTCTCAATTTTTATGAGAATAATGAATCTCTAGTTCATTAGTATTATTAAATCAGAAACTCTGAGAGTTGCTTATTTATTTTGTGGAGTCTCCATTTTCCAGTATGAATTAATGCAGTTATTATAATGTTTTGTCATTCAGCAACATGCACACAAATGTGAATTTTAATTTAATGTTTTGCTGCAATGATGAACTATACCTACATACAGTTTTATATTAATCTTCATGCCACTCTTACCACTCCTCACCCCCTATACCACCATTGGTGCCTGGGTTCATTCTGTTAATTTTATGAACTGATAAACATTTAATACATGAAATTCTTTTTAATGTATAAAGCAGCACTTGAGGACTAACAGAATGTAATTCCATGGCACTGTTCAAGGATGCAAAATATTATTTCTGGCATGGAGTTTCTATATTAAACAGTTTTTACATTGGACTTTTCTTTCTTTTAAAGAGATTTTCAATTTTAACATGAGGGAACTGGTGTCATGGGTAAGGCTTTTACATGGAAACAAAGTAGCAGATTGAAGTGGTTTCAGGGCTTTAATCCCTTGGTAAATTAGCCAGCAGGCTAGCCTTTTCATAGATGTGCTAAACAACAGGTTGATGCCATTTGGGCATTAGCAATGAGAACTACCTGAGGGAATAGGGAATGAATAAGAAGAAATGTAGACTGGGAAGAAGGCATGGCTATTAGCTTTTGCTAGGTCGGTTAGCTAAAGTAATACCCATAAGAGAGTCATTGTATCTGATATTTTAGATTTCCCCTTTTATATTCTTAAATTTACATTCCTAAAATTCTCACATTTACTTTAAAGATAAAATTACGTTTTATTAACACAATTCTGAAATTTTACATGAAAACTTAAATGTCAATAAGCTTATAAATATTTCATGTTATAAATGTATACTTTCTCCTTTTTGAAGAGAGATTTGAGGCTTTCAAATTTGTTTGCAGATTGTTATCCCTAACTAAACAGAAGAAAACATTTGAAATAGGCACATACAGAATTAATAGGATTTGAAACATTGAAATAATAGTGCCTATTTGAAAACTATAAACTATAAGCTATTATTATTTATAAGCTATTTATAAACTATTATAAAATTATTTTCTTAAAATGTTTTCACAGTTTTCTGAACTAGTCACCTGAGAAAATGAATTCTTTGCAATATTGCATTATATGTATTGGGCAATATATTTAAATAATATCATCAATAAAGAATAATAACCAGCATAGTTAGCAACACTTAATAGGAAAAATTATTTAGACTTTAATGAAGGAATACAACTTTATATAAACTGAAAAGGATTTATCTAATCTCAGGAAGAACAAGTTTTAAGATTACTCATTTTGCATGTTATTTAAAATTGCTAAGGTAATTAGTACCTTGATATTGATAAATATTAGAATATTACAATATAAGAAAATTGATAAAGGAGTAAAATCATTAAAGTAACCTGGTACCCTATGAAGCCCTCTCTCTAGGCTTTTAATTTTTCATTTAGAAGGGGAGATTTTAAGGATCAATACGAAGATCTGTTGATAATATTATATTTAATTAGAGTAATCAAAAACCATGCTCAGAGCATGACACCTGCCAGGGAGAGCTTCAAAAAGATAGTAAGCAGCATGCATTAGAATCGTCTCTTTTGCTTGTCCATGAGCACTAATCTAGCGGAAGTCCCAAATGGGGCAGCTAGTCAGCTATTTTATTGACTTTGATCTGGTTTGGGGGGCAGTTTATTTTCCCATAATGCCATTGATCAATGATTTCCTTTCAGCAGTGATGTAATTAAAGGGCTTTAGTCGGCTTCTGCTGTGTTGCCTTGAAATTTATTATTCTGGAGATTTAAAGAAGATCGATAGGGTGCAGTGGCCCGATGTTTAGACCCGAGTAGGAGGACCCTACTGAGAGTATAAGGCATGCGGAAAACAAGGCTTCAGGACACAAACAAGATGTTTACCTGGGACCTTGAGCTGACCTATTCACAACAGATCCTGTATAACCAGTAGCATTTTACTACCTATTTTTATCACAGACTCAAAACTACTTTGTCCTCTTTGTTATTGATTTTTGCAATTTGTTTTAAAGCAATTGAAATCAAACATTCCTGTTGTCAAAGTAAGAATTAAAATTTAAATTTGCCAGAAATGGAGATTTCAAATGCCTTCATCATGAAATGGGAATAAAAGATGATTAATTTTAGAAATGTGTATGTCTTTAGAGACTCATTAAGAGCTACTAAAAATGTCATTAATTTGCTTTATTTTATAACTAATTTAAACACAGTTTATTTTTGCATGTGTAGAAATGTACATGTAATGACCAGTATTTCTGAGTGATCAAAAGATCACATTTGGGTAATAAACTCATGAAACCTACCACTAACTAAAAATTAAGAATTGCCTCCCAGCTGACATTATTTGGTAGATTAGTAATATTAATTCAGAGATTCTTTGTAATATGTAAACTGTGTATCCTGAGATTCTTATGAATATATTTTAATGAAGTCAAACTAAGTTGAAAATAAACGAGGCAGATTTAAGTTCCCCGATCTACCATTTTCTATGTTGCTTCATTAATAAGAGTTCTTTGGAAAAAACAAAACAAAAACAAAAACAAAAAAAAAACACCCAATCACTAAATACATTTGAAAATCCTGCATAGTTCTTTTAGAGAATTTCAACGTATATATGCATAGTTTAGATTATAAGAAATTCTGAAGTAATCCTTTTTCACTTTGCTTAATACAGCATGTTCCAGCCTTACTTGTCCTAGGTCATAGATATTGTGGGGGCCCAGTTTGAGGAATGCATGGTTAGTGAAAAGAACCCTGACAGAAAAAGGGATAGCTGTTCTGAATTGTAATCTTGGCTTTGCCTTTCATTTGCTCATATGATTTTCACACATTAGGTAATCTCTCTGGGTCTTACCTTTCTTATCTGCAAAATGAAGAGATTATATGAGAGAGGGTGGGGTTGGTCAGGAAATGATACACAATATCCCAAGGAACTTTTTCGAAACAGGCATTCCACTAGACCCTCTTCCCCATACTGAGATTGACTTTAGATACTTTGATCAGCTGGTTAATTGTGCCAGTACTAAACTTATTTTCTTAACCTTATGATTGATTTATTTAACTGCGACTTTTAGTCATCAAAGCCATGTGGAAAATATAGTAGTTATACTTAGAAATCAAATAGTAAACACAAGCACAGTGTATCACTTTGCTAAATTTAGTCAATGCTGGCATATTGAGCCTCCTCATAAAGGCCATCGAGCCAGAGAACAGAAGTGGTAATGCAGACACAGTCTGTTAACTTACCAACTTGATAAACATTAACTTGTGAACATTACTAAGAACTTATAAACATTACTTATGAACATAATTTATGAACATTATGTCATAGCTAAGGAATAAGCAGGGGCAAATAGACATTGCAGGAAAAAAATGAGCAAATTGGAGATTTTGTTTACATTTTAATTAATAATCATTTAGAGCAGCAATCTCCAACCTTTTTGGTCCCAGGAACTGGTTTCATGGAAGACAATTTTTCCACGGACTGAGAGTAGAGGGATGTGATCCAAGTACATTCCATTTATTGTGCAGTCAAATTTCTCTGCTAATGATAATCTGTGTTTGCAGCTGCTTCTCAGTACTAGCATGACCACCTCAGCTCCACCTCAGATCATCAGGCGTTAGGTTCTCATAAGGAGCGTGAAACCTAGATTCCCTCGCATGCGCAGTTTACAGTAGGGTTCGCACTTCTGTAAGAATCTAATGCCACCACTGATCTGACAGGAGGCAGAGCTTATGGGGAGCGGCTGTAAATACAGATGAAGCTTCTCTCACTGGCCTGCCACTCACCTCCTGCTGTGTGGCCCAGTTCCTAACAAGCCACAGGATACCAATCCACGGACCAGGGGTTGGGGACCACAGATTTAAAGTGAATTAAGATTTCTTGGCTTCTTTTAAGAACATTGATGACTTAGTAAAAAATGCTGCATTAGAATTCAATAAGTACAATGTGAGCAGGATAAAAAGGACCACAGTCCTTGCTTCCTGGCACTTACAGGCTAAGAAAAAATAGACTTGTAAAATACTGTAATATAAGACAGAAGAAATAAGGTCACAAAATATAGGTATACATGAAACTTCTTAGAGAATCAGTTGAAGGTAGAGGGATTTCTTCTGTTGTTACTTGATTTATCTATTTTTAAAATTTATTTGCTTTATTTTTCTTTACAGTACTCACCACTCCCTAACATTATATTTTATGCCTGATTAGTGGTTTAGCATCAAGGTTTCCTACTAGATAGTAAGCTCCATAAGGGAAGGAATTTTGCCTGTTTATTCAGTAACATCCCCCATCCTGGAAGAATGGCTGGCACATGGTAGGCTCTTGGGTGCTATTGTCTGTATCCACAAAGAAAGTAATGTGATACGAACTGTGCTTTAGGAAGGTAACTTTGGAGGCACAAGGTTAATGATGAGTTGTCTTGTGAATGAGATGATGAAACTAATAACTAGAAAAACAGTAATGATAAAAATAAAAGAGATCAAATGAAAAATATTATTTATGAGTTTACTAATATATAGATTATAAAAATGATTGCATATAGGAGAGGCAAAACTGTTTAGATAATGATAACATTAAATAAGGTAGAGGAAGCAGGGTTGAACAGGGTCAAGGGAGGATTAAATTCCATTTTGGTTGTTGTTTGACTATTGCATAAAGGTATTTTGCATAGTCAGTGTTTAAAAATTAAGTTGTCAGTATTTTCAACATGTAATCATTATGCTAACAAAGACTGTCTTTCACACTTTCACTGTATCTTGAAACCAGATTCATTAACCAGGTAATTGTCTTCCATGTCATAGATCACTTTCAGTCCTAGTCCATTAATAAGCTCCTTCTCAATCTTAGCCTTCTTAGACCTAACTCCTAAGTGCTCCTTCTAGAATGTTCTATGCTCACTTATTTTCTTCTCCTTAGTTTCATCTTAATTGATCTCATCCATTCCCAGAACATCAGATACCGTCTATGTGCAACAGCTTCTAAGTTCCAACCCATACCTCTCTTCTGAGCTTCAGACTTACACAGTTACTGCTGGTCATCTCTATTTAAATATCAAACTGGCAAAGTTGTCCTGAATTCTTTTTTTGTTCTACCCTGGACCTCAACCTGCTTCTCTTTCAGTGTGCCTCCATTAGGTCTTTCTAGTTACTCAAAAAGCAATTTGGTGAGTTCCTTGCCTGCCATATCCATTCTATCACCACACTCTGTAGATTCTGCCTCATAAAATTTATTTTAATCTTTCCATTATCCCCATTTTCCCTACCTTTATCCCAGGCAAGTCATCATCATTTCTTGCCTAGACTATTGCAATAGACTTCTAACTCATTGGTCCATAGTTTTGTGCCCTTATAATCCATTTCTTATTGAGCCTCCCAAATGATCTTCATTTTTTTGTTTTTTGTTTTTTGTTTTTTTTCACTCCTAGTTACCAACTGAAGAGAAGGATCTTCTTATACTGCAAATTGGATCCTATCAATCTTCTGCAGAGAACTCTTCAGTGGTTTCCATTTGGCCCTAGGTTAAAATTTTAGGATTCTTAATAGAGCTATAAGTTTTTCCATGATTTGCATATGTCTTCTTCTCCAGCCTCATCTTGTACCACTCTTTACTAAATTCTAACCCATTGGCCTGCTTTTAGTTCCTCGATTTGCTTATTTTTTCCATCTGCTTGAAGTACTTTCCTCCTCCCTCTCTCCCAGATTAAGTGAGGCTCATTATTAAGGTTTCAGCTTAAGTTTTATCTCTCAGTGAAGCCTTCTTGATACCTAACACTAGATTGTAATAGCTTCTCTCAAAGCATCGTAAACTTTTCCTTCATAACAATCAACACAGTTTTTAATTAAATATGATTTTTATGATTATTAGTTTAACTTTTCTTTCTCAGATTTTATTGAGTCAGACTTCACTGCTTTTGTATACTCTGTCCTAAAACACCTAGCATAGTTGCTGGTATATAGGAGGTGCTCAATAAGTATCTATTTTTGTAAAAAACACTCAGCTGTTTTGTAATTTCAGCTAGTCAGAGTTTTACAATTTCCATTAGGATTTTTCTCTAACCTTTTGTAATATGAACTATAACTCACTTACAGAAAAGTAGGTAAATGTATAGATCACCACATTATTATAAAGAAATACTTGTGTTACAACATTCAGATCAAGAAACAGCCCTTTACCAGCACCTCAGAAGCCCTTCCACATTCTCCTTCCTGTCAGAACTACCACCTTGTCCTCTCTTAATGTTGATCATTTTCTTGCTTTTCTTTATAGTTTCACTAACTATGTATTGCTAAGCACCATAGTTAAGTGTTGCCTGTTTTGAACTGGAATCATGCAGTATGTATTCTTTGAGACTTTTTCTCAACATTGTTCTTAAGATTCATCTATTTGCATGTAGCTATAATGTGTTCATTTTGTGCTATATAATGTTTCATTGTATGAACATTGTGCAGTTTTTTTTTAGCCTTTCTGCTATTGATGGCCTTTTGGGTTATCATCAGTTTAGAGCTAATATGAACAATGCTGCTCTGAACATTCTTTTAAAAGTCAGTGTTCTGGCATAGAATGCTCTTGTCTACACTCCATACCTAAGACTGGAATTCCCGCATCATAGAATGTATGCAATTTCAAGTTTACTAGACAATGTCAAACTTTTCCAAAGCGGTTATACCAGTTTATTCTTTCACCAGTAGTATGTAAGAGGTTCCCATTGCTCTACCTTCTCAACAATACTTAGTATTGCCAGATTTTTTTTAATTTTAGCCAAACTCAAATCATTTTACTTTTAATTTGTATTTTACTAATTACCGAAAAGGTTTACCAGCTTTTTATATTTATTACCCATTTGCATTTTTAATTTTATGAAGTATCTACTTAAGTGTTTAGCCCATTTTCCTGTTATCTATTTTTTCATATTGATTTGAAGCAACTCTTTATATATTCTGAATATGAATTTTCATTATGATCAATAAATATTTATAAATGAATGAACATAGCTCTTCCCAACCCACTCACCTTTTCCTCATTCACCAGAGTTTCAGTGTATGTACTTAAGATATCGAGCAATATCAGTGTTATTCTACTTTCAGTTATGAGCCATTGAGATCTTTGTTATCTGTCATTTTTATCCTAAAGATAATTCAAGATGATAGCTAAACTTTTTTTAAAAACCTCTTTCATGTGTATAAGAAAAAAGCCTTAATTTCCAACTTGCCTAAAGATATTATGAAGGGGTTCGTTTTTTCCTTTATTTTCCTATCTTCAATGCTTAAAGGAGTACTATTTCATAAAAGATACTTTGGAAGTTTGGTTAAAAAACAGAGAAGGATAAAAATAAGGAGGAAAGATAAGAAACTAATATATACGATTTGAATACTTTTTATTCTTATTTGATAATTCTTGGTTCTGTTTGATGTAACTGCAATAAGCTCTACCAGGATCATAAAATATAAATGCTTCAAATTATGATTTCAGAGACATATATTTGGTTCCTTTTCTTGGCTAAATTATACCCATCCTTTAAGACTAACTTCAGGTGTTACCTTCTTTTTGAGAATCTTAGTTATTCTCCATCAGATTGTGTTAGAGCTATGTGCCCCTTCCCCTATGTATTTCTTTACATATCTGTATTATAAAACTTAATACTACATTGTTATAAAAATGAATTTTCTTGTCTGCCTTTTCTACTGGACTTTGTTTCTTTATAACTTCTGAAAATCATCTCTATATTTTCATCACCTTAAGAATAGTCCATATATTAAGTGGGTTTTTTCCTCTTTTTTTTTTTTTCTTTTATGGAACTTCATATGTCAACAATGTTTTTATATTTGTTTTTTTAAGTTAACACATATAGGGGGCATGCCCCTCTCTGAATCCCTCTCACTCTGAAAAATCGTTTTCTTAAAGGGTTAAGATAAAAATTTAGTAATCCTCCGTTATTGACCTGGAAGAGTAATATATAGGAACATTCTTAGAATTAATTCTTATATTTAATTTCTCTCTGATTTTCAGGAAAAAAAACTATCCATTTTTGTTTAGGCTTTCTGGAATTTGATCATGTTGAACAAAAAACAGGTTATGAATTTTGAGTGTCATTTTCTTGCAAGCAAATACCTTCTCTGAGGGGTTAACTTTGATCTTCATTAGATGGGATGAAATGAAAGTTTGTTCAAGGTTAACACTTTGAGGACTACAAATGGATCTACTATAAACACATTCAGTATACGTTCTGTTGGGTGTCTTTCATGATTTCATTGTTAAAAGTATCCTCCAGGCCTGGCACGGTTGCTCACGCCTATAATCCTAGCACTCTGGGAGGCTGAGGCGGGCCAATCGCTCAAGGTCAGGAGTTCGAGACCAACCTGAGCAAGAGCAAGACCCCATCTCTACTAAAAATAGAAAGAAATTAATTGGCCAACTAAAAATATGTAGAAAAAATTAGCTGGGCATGGTGGCACATGCCTCTAGTCCCAGCTACTCGGAAGAATGAGGCAGAAGGATTGCTTGAGCCCAGGAGTCTGAGGTTGCTGTGAGCTAGGCCGATGCCACGGCACTCTAGCCAGGGCAACAGAGTGAGACTCTGTTTCAAAAAAAAAAAAAATATCCTCCATAGTCCCTGTGTATATTCGAGGGCAAATAGTGAATGTTTCTCATTATTTTTACTTAAAAATTATATGAGATAGGAAAGTCAGGAATATATTATAACTGTCTCTCTTTTCTTTGGTTTATACCTCTATGACCTGTTTCCTATTTCCAAATGTGTAGTGTTTGAAAAATTGTGAAGCCTTAAATTTATTTTATTCTATTATTTATCTCATTCTCCTCTTTTTTGATGAAATGATCTAGCTTGAAAGATTCTACTGTGCATTTGAAAACTATTGTCTTAAAGGAATATGAAGAATACTTTTCCAATCATGTATACTGTTACTGTTTGCCTTTTATAGAATATAATGGATTTAGTTTGGGACTCTGAAGTCAGACTGCCTGCATTAGTTTTGGCTTTATCATTTACAACTAAGTGACTTAAGATAATCACTGAAGTTCTCTGTGCCTCACTCTCCTCACTGATAAAAATAGGTTATTAATATTGAACATTAAATAAGTTAATACATAGAAAGGAATTAGAATAGTTGCTAATATATAATAATTCAGTAAATATTGACTTTCATTTTTTATTATTATTCTTGTTAATTAATAGTGTTATGTGAGTTGATTAAACCAGAATTCACTATAGAGAAAGAACAACAGCTATTGTTTTTTTGTTATTTCAGATATAATAATTTTACATTTTTGCTTCTTAGACAAGATGAAGAGCCTAGCAAGACTAATATTTTGTTATATTAAAATAAATTATTATTATTAATATAATTGATTCATGGAAGTTTTCATTGATAATAATATTTGACTTTAAAATACATAATTTGAGTAGATTTGCATTGATTAGCCCTTAGTAGTTTTGCTTTATTAGATATTTTTATCAGTCCTTTTAATGTTTTGTGGAATTTCAGATATGATACATCTAGACTTTTCTTTTATTGTGTCATAAACTATTCTAAGTGTTCAGAACATATGGCCACATCTTTTATCCTGAAGATTATAAGGTATGTATTACATCCTATGCATACCTATTAAATTTATGCTTTCCAATTCAGTGCTTCCTTTACTTAGTCATTTTATATCTTGAATTACCATCCCATTGATATTTTATGTAGATTGATTTCATTTATTTACTTTCTAGTTTCGTTTTTTGGTCTTTCTCTTTTGCTATCTTTCTTTGCACCGTTCTCAGCCATTTTGATAGTTTCAGTTGTGTCACTTTTCAAACATGGCCCCAAAATTCTTTGTCACTTCTCCTTGAGGAGTGGATCTGTGTCCCCTCCCTTTGAATCTGGGCTTTATGAATACTTGACCATTGGAATACAATGAAGTGATGCTGTACCAGTTTCCACATCCAGGCCTTAAGAAACTGGCAGCTTCCACTTCTTGTCTCTTGGGATGCTTGCTTCTGGAATCTAGCCTGTACACTGTGAAGAAGCCAAACAGCCTCATGGAGGAGCCATGTTTAAGTGTTTTGGCTGACAACTCCTCTGAATTACCAGCTGACAGCCATCAGGTGCATGAATGAGCAAGCCTTCAGAGGAATCCAGCCCCTTGCCATCAAGTCAGCCTTTGTGTTGCCCCAGTTGATGTTGCATGGAGCAGGAGCAGAGGGATGCTTTTCTGGGCAAACCTTTCATAAGCAAAGTTATAATTGTGGTTGTTTTAAGTGTAAGTTTGGGTTGGTGTACTCCAAAGCAAAGATAACTGATAAGAGTGAAATTTTTTTAATTTCTTCATAGTACCATTTCTAAGGGAGTAAACATTGTTGGAAGTAGTTCCTAGAATTTACCTTGAAATCCATTTGGTATTTTCTGCATAGGAATAATGCTTTAGAATGTCTGAGAATTTTTTTTAAAGGTGCATGATAATATATATCAGTAAAACAGAAAAAGACTTCCATTACTTTTGTTCTTGTTGAACTTGTGCGTATATATCTTGGACTTCCACTGTCTATAATAACTGAGGGTTGTCTTAATATTATCGTTATTGTTATTATTGTCTTGTTTTGTTTAAAACAGGGATGATATATATGGAGCATTGGTCCTCACTCTTTTAGGCTATATCTATAACATATTGCTAGTTGAGCAGTGTGCTTTCTCATACTGAGTAGATAAAACTTCAGAATTCTCAACACAGAACTTCATGCCGTTACTGCCAGTGTAGTTGGAATGGACATTTAAGACCTATAGTTTATAAAAACTTTTACATATAATATCACCTTTAGGTATAATCCTCTTCCCACTCCCAAAGCTACCTTGATGCCACCATCACTCTTCTTTTCTGAAGTCATTTCACTTATGCTAGAAAGGTCTCTGCTTCACATGCAGAGACCTCTTGTTTTTCTTTTCTCTTCCTTTAACCTCTGCTGCAACTTTTATATAGAAGTCAAAGTTACCTACCTCTATGGAAAGAAGTCACTCTGAGATTTCTCTAAGGGGATAATAGAGTGAGTGGGAGAAACTATTACAATTTCCTATAAAACAGTTTCACTGTGAAAAAAAGATGAGAAGTAAGTACACATGAGTGGTGAGGTTATTTGCAAATTTTATAGTTTATCTGAGAGAATGATTGGGTAAGGGAACTTAAATTAGCTAAGGGCTTACTGTGTGCCAAGTGCTGGATGTTTTATATACTTTAAATCATTTGATCATCAGAACATACATGTAGGGAGAATATTACTATCTAAATTTTTTTCTTTATACAGATTTATTCATTATTTATTCTTATTTATCTGTTAATTTATTATTTTTATCCTATAAATTATTTGAAGGATTCTATAGCAAAGTAATAAAATAAAGATATGTGAATTTTTAAAAATCAGCAAAAGTAAATGTATACACTAGAGTAGTCAGTCAAGAGCAGGAGAAAAATAGAACAAAATTCACATGTCAAATGAGCATATTGAGTTGCTTTTGCTTGTTCTGGATTTCCTGACAACCAAAGCCAAAAGAAGATTGTCAAAGAGAACTACAAGTTTTACAGAGTAGCTTTTCCTAAAAGGGAATTCTCACATGGGGCTTCATATATGCGATTTTCTTATTAAATGAAATATTGTAAACACTCAAATGCTGTCTTTTGTGGTTATTAGTATCTTTTTATCATCGTCATCATCGCTATATAGTATATAATATTCTCAACATCATAATTACAGGAAATGCAATAGCATGTTTCCTACAATTCTTACTTTTATTGTCCTTCAATGAAAGTCAAGGGTTTGACATAAAAAAGCAACATAGTAAAATCTACTCTGTTCAGAAAATATGATCCAAGTAGTTGGTACTCTCATGGATCTGCTTGAAGCTAATTAAAACTGGTCTATCTGGAGAAAAAGAGATAATGCTTTTATTTTTTTTTACAATAATTCTTCCTTATGTGAATTTTCTCCCAGCCAGGCTTTTTTTAGTCATTAAGAGTCATTTCAATCTTTCATACTCTTAGAAGGACCTAAAGTGCAAATACTCTGTGTGGTTGATTCAGGGGTGGATTCTTAAACTTTAGAGATCAAATAAACAGGTGATAGGTTGACATTCTTTTATGGAAACTGAGAAGCCTACTGAGTACTCCCTCCTGGTTGGCTAGCCCTTTTCCTCCACAGAAAGGTAGACCAAGAGTGGATAGTTCCAAGCAAAGCCTAGAATTTTTCTCAAGAATCATTATTATACCCACCTCAGGATAAGAACATATAAACAAAGCAAGTCCCAAAGTTTTACAGCCTGAGCAATGCAGAAATTTCCATATTTTATATTCATCTTACTAATTACTATAGTCCTAGAAAATTCTTGGTAATATTGCTATCAAATTTAAGAAAAATTGCTTCCCAGAGAAGTGACCAAGATTAATTTGTTTAGGTATTTGAGATTAAATAAAACATCGAGTGATATTTTTCTGCCATAAAAACTACTCAAAGCCTCTGTTCACTTTTAAGTCCTAATCTCACCAACCAGCTTATTGTAATTAGTTCCATGCAAGTGATCTTACCTGGATGGATTCAAAATATGATTCACCCTGCCTTCAAAACAAACAATCCAAGTTTTTAATCAAGTAACTTTTTAAGGCGATGTTACTGGGTCCCAGTGAGAAAGGAGTTTAGTATTTTTGGCAATCCCACTACTGGGTATCTACCCAAAGGAAAAGAAGTCATTTTATCACAACAACACTTGCACTCAAATGTTTATTAGTGCAGCACAATTTAAAATTGCAAAGATGTGGGACCAACATAAGTGGCCATGATTTCACAAATAGATAAAGAAAATGTAGTGTGTGTGTATATATCTATTTATACTTACATATTTTTACTTATATATCTGCTCAACATACTTAGTTGAGCAGATAATGATGCCACCTACCTTTGTACCACCTTTATAGATTTGCAGATATAACACTTTATTATGGCATCTAGCCCCTCACAAGATAGGCTTTTTTCTTCTAAAAATTCAAAGACATAGAGTATACATGTAATAGATCCTTTAAATCTAGCAAAAAAGAGGCTAATGCAAAACACTCACCCTTTATAAAATATTATCTATATTAGCAGGAGTCTTACTGTAACTTTTTTTTTTACATTAATAGTTCTCATATACCAGGCATTGTGCTAGGCACTGGGGATAAGGTAAGCAAAATAAACCTGAGCTCTGCCCTCCAGTTAGAGGGTTAAGTGGTGGCACACTCTTAATGAAAAAGGAAACAAATTTGGTTGAAAGTACTGAAGCTCATGAAAAGATTTACAGTGACTTGCCTTGAGACACAGTAAATTAGCCAAACAGACAAGAATCTAAGTCAGAATCCTACAACTCTATGATAGCCTAAGGAACTGTGATCATCTCTAATTAGCAGTGTGGAAAGATTACTATTCTGAGAGTAATAAAGTCTTGGTTCCTGGACTGACTCTGCCACTAATTAGCTGTGTCACGTTGAACAAGTCACTTAACCTGTCTGGGCTTCAGTTTTTCTTATCTATAAGAATGAGAGAAATAAACTAGATGGTCTCTAAGATCCTTTTTATATCTTGACAGTTTATGATGCTCTGAATGTATAAAGACAATATAAATGAAATTTCTACTTCTCTTAAAGATTTAAAATGTATATAAATTAATAACTTTTCTATGTACCTATAATTATCTAACATAAAGTACAGTGTAAATGTCATTCATAATAGCAAAAAAACTATAACATAACTATAGCAAACTTCATTGGATAATTTTAAATATTTATTGAGCACTTACTGTGTGCAACTCTGTTAGATGCTAGGAGACAGTCAAGGTGCTTGCCTTCGTGGCACTTAATGTGGAGAAAGCAAACAGGGGATAGTTATTTATACAACTAAGAATTTAATAATAATTGTGATAAGTGCAATGAAGGGACAGGGTAAAGTAATAAGAGAGCATATAACAGACAAGGCCAAATAATTCATTTTTTTTCTTCTATTCAACAATTAAGTCTGGTTTGCCTGGGACTAAAGAGTTTTTCCCCAAGATATGAGACTTTCAGTGTTAAAATCAGGGAAGTCTCAGGCAAACTGGGACAAGTTGGTCACACTAGGACCTTGATACATTTCAAAACAAAGGCAACCAGTATGGATTGACCCATAAGAAGTAAGAAAATTGATTGAGAATGAACATGGCTTATGTTCGTTTTAGGGTTTTGCTTTTTATCCTAAGTGGAAAATCGTTGTAGGTTGTGGCATGATTATTGTTTGGTGATCCATCTGCCTAATTAAGAATAGATTTGGTGGTGATGGTAAAGGTTGTGGTGATGGTAGTGGTAATAAGGTTATCACAAAACTAGTTTTAGGAAGGCTAGTAAGGTTATTGCAGTAATTAAAGTGAAAAATGATGATGGACTGGGGTAGTGGCAGTAAAGCCGGAAAGTGAATAGATTAAAATATTTGATATGCTAGAGGTAGAATTGATAAAACTCAGAATTAATGATGGTAGGAAGGTGCGGTGATGACAGAAACTAAATAATTGGCACCCAGAGAATTTGAGATAATATTCTTAAAGAAACTATAAAATAAATACATTAAAATTATTCAAAAGAGAAAAGAAGGAATAGAAACCATAATGTACGAACAAAATAGGACGAAAAATGTATAAGCAGATTATTGGTTCCAGATTTGAAAACTCCCTTTCTTGCCCACAGACCTTAACATCATAAACCACAGATGGCAGTTAATAGGTCATTCTGCAAAATTTTCTCAAACAGAAAAATGCAAAAAGTAGACAACTAAAAGAACAACTGAGTTTTTGCTGTGTTGTTCAGATATTGTTATTAATATATGTTTTTTACCACCCATCCATCCCCACCTCCAGAATAGAAGAAGCTTTTTTGACAGGGTATGAGTAAGTGTGTGTATGTGTGTGTGTACATGCACGTGTGTGTATGTGTTTGGTGTTCATCAAAAATTGGTTTTATTTGTAGTATATAACCTAAGTCTGGAGATGTTTCAGTTCTTCAATAAATAACTTAAAAGCCTTTTTAAAAATCATATTGAAAAGAAAATTGCCAAGAATAATCCAAACAACTTTGAAGGAAGAGAAGAAGGAGGGATAGGGATTTATCCTACCAGATATTAAGATTCTATATAAAAGCTACAGTAATTAAAATGATGTCATCAGTGGAAAGTAATAGAAAGTCTAAAAACAACCCCACACATATGTGAGGACTTGCTATTACATACGAGTGAGGGAAGATGGATATTTTAAGTGACAGTGTTAAAAGTATTGATTATTCGTATGGAAATTTCAGAAGGCTTAAACTTAGAGAGTATAATTTTAAAACTTTTAGGAGAAAATGTAGGAGAATATATTTGTGATCTAGGGGTAGTGAAGAATTTCTTAAATAAGACAAAGTATTAAAATATCAATTGAAATACAGTAAAATTAGACACTTCTGATGAAAGGTACAATAAAAGTCCAAAGATATGCCACATACCTAGAGAACATAGTTGCAATGTATATAACTGACAAAAGATTAACATCTAGAATCTATAAAGTAGCCTTTTAAATACTATAAATCAATTAAAAAAAGAAAAACAATCTTAGAGGAAAATAGGCTAAGGATGGCAGCGATTCTGGGGAGAGTAACTCAAATGGTTAGTTTTCAAAGAGATACTCAACCTCTTAGGGAACTGCATGCACACACACACACACACACACACACACACATATATATATAGCCATTTCAGAATAACTGGGTTGTCAGAAATTAGGAACTCCAACGGTACTAGACGATAGCAAGAATATAGGAGATAGATATGATGAAATTTTAACAGCTACTAATTTGAATGGTATTATACAGTCTTTATATTTTTAGCATGTTTGAAATATTTCATTATTTAATCTTTTATTTTTTAAATAAAAAGGTCCAATGAATTTAGTTAGGTAGAAATCATTGAAGAGTAGTTGTGGTTGAATGATCAAGTTAGAAACCATACTGGAGTAGACTGAAGAATGAATGTGTTTTGGAGAAGTGAGAGTGTTTAGATAATGTCCTTAAAATTGTTTTTAAAGAGAGGATTTGAAAGGGAAGGGAGGCTAGCCTGCTTTAAGCTTGTTTATGGACTCTTAGAAAATCTAATATATCAAAGGATGAGACCAATCAGTTGATTTTATGCCCCATAAGCTGATTCATTAGGTTTGTCCCTAACCCCTAGAGAAGTTGTGCATAAAATGGATACTTTATTGGCATGGTTGGGCTGCATTTCTTGGGGTAGTTGCTCACAATCTGTGCAATCAGATTTTTTTCTTGAGACAAGCTCACTAGAGTACTTATGATTTTGAGATATTTCTTGCCTATGTAAGACTGGCTGTTCCTACACAAAGCATTCCTTATTAGGAACTTGGAATCACAGAAATAATAAATAATGATAGTCAACCAACCAAAAAAAAAAAAGGAAAGGAGGCTAGACTGAAATGTCACCACCTAGATGAAAGCAACTACCAAACTTTACTGAAAGATACAAATGATTTGAATTAATGAAAACACATACTGTGTTCTTAGATGGGAAGATTCAGTATTGTAAAGACTTCCATTTTCTCCAAATTAATGCATTACTTTAATGCAATTATTCAAAATCCCAACAGGATTGTGGTGTTTATTTGCATGAGTGTTTGTGTTCAAGGAAACATAACAAAAATGATACTAAAGTTTATCTAGAAGAGAAACTCCGTGAGTATAGCCAAAAAAAAATTTAGAGGCACAATAATCAGGTTTATTTGGCTTAACCAAATTTTAAAATGTGTATGTTACTGGTGCAGAAATCATGAATCAGATCAGTAGTAATATATAGAGAATTTAGAAAAAGACCAAATTACATATGGGAATTTAGTATATAAGGTGATTATATTTCTTACGTTTTATTTATTTAAATGTTTATATCACATAAACAATTTATAAAAATAAAAAATTTATTTTTTATTCTGTTTTTTGGAATGTACTTTTCTATCAGAATCATTTTCCCAATTTGTTACATAATCTTAATTAGGATAATCCTATTAGCTACATATTATTTGTGCAGGAAGTATGACATATTTGCATATAACCACTTACCTATTATTGAATATTTATATTATTGCTTTTTTATTAAAATAATACTCTGTGAATATCTTCATGCATACATTTTTTTCATTTTAAATTTATTTCTTATTCATATTATTTGAAATTATTATATCAGAGTATGAACTATTTTTGATTCTTGAGATATACTGCTATATTTCTATGAAACTACAGATAGGAAAGCATTTAACATCATCTCCCATTTGGAACATTATAATTCAAGTCTTTTTCCCCTCTAACCAGAATGGTAATATTGTTTATTCTGCTTTCTTCTAGGAAAAGAGTCAAGCTTCCACTCTCAGTATTCCATATAGATAAGTCTAATAAACCTTTAGCCAGATTGTTTTAGCTATCTTTAGCCTACTGATTTCTTTGAATCTCCACTGCATCATAAAAATTTTAAGTAATATTGCATATCTGTTTGCTCAATAAAAAAATGAGTAGAAAATAAATTAATCTTATCCTCATTGTTAATCTGTTAAAGGGACAAGGTTACTACTCAAGAAACAGAATGCTGGAGAAGAGCAGAGGCTCTTCTGGAGCCAGACTACCTGGCTTTGCATCCTGGCCCTATCGTTTAATAACTGATTTCTCACCATTGTGCTTGTGACCCTAAGCAATTGTTAAACCTCTCTGTGCCTCAGTTTTCTTAACTGTAAAATGAGTATGAAAACCATATAGGACTGTTGTGAGCACTGAATGAATTAATGTATGTAAAACATTTAAAAAGATGTCTGGCGCATGTTAAGGGTACAATAAATATTGATTATTGTAGTGGTTGTGAATTGGCCAATATCATTCATTCTAACTACTTCCTACTCTCCCTTCCTGTATGACAAAGGCTAGAAAGCAAAAATACCTGCAGGTTTAGAATCCTTTGTATCTAATATTCAGTGTATGAATTAGGTCCCACCAATTAGGTGTATTCACATGGAATTTTGCAAGTGTAAGTTGTACAAAGGGTATCTCCCTGCTGCTTCAGCTGTTGCTGCTGGCAAGCACAGCTGTGAAGATCTGGAGTATTTCTTTAGCAGTTTTGCAGTGTCTAGTCACTAGCGTTGTGCATGTTGAAAGGTAGGTGCTAGTAGCTGCATGATTTGCAGCTGTAGTAGGGTATTCTTGGACTCTTTAGTTCCAGTGGCAGCCTCCCGATTTCTCACCATTGTGCCTGTGGTAAAGGGAACAGCACCCTAGCAAGCCAGTTCTACAGTGTTGGGCATCATTATTAGAGGTCCAGCCCAGAGCTCATGTCTTCAGCCCTGCTAATAATTTTATAAGTATGCACTTCCCTGCATTTAATCCTTTTTTCTTAGAATATGTAGAAAAGTTACTATTTCATGCACCTGTGATCATAGTAGTAATGGTGGTAGTGGCAGTAGGCATAGTAGTAGTAACAATAATAGAGGTAGTAGTTATTATTATTGAATCTCTTTTGCATTATGTATATTTCCAAAATGGAAAAACTAAAAGCAAGGATGACAGTCATCTGTGATTTATCATGACGTATCATGATTTATCATGATTTATCTTCCCTGGAACTCGGAAAAGCAGCAGAGTCCTCATTCTCAATACAGAGCTCAAGGCAGCCACTACTGTCAAGCTGGAGCTGATTTTGCCAGTTTTGCCTTACATTTGTGTTTTCATTAGAATTTAGCTTCTCTCTGGCTTTCTATTATATAATATACCTAATGTGCATTATTGGCTAGGGTGAGAACTAACCTTGAGAAAGGAAAGAAAGGGGAAACTGGTATTCAGATCTGTATGAAATCATTGGAATCATCTAAGACAAAGAAAACTCTACTTAAATTGAACAAGTATTTCTTGAACTACTACTGTTTATCAATTTCTGGGTACTGCACAAGTACAGATATAAATAAGATACATTCCATATTCTTAAAGAGCTCACAGAGAGAAGACTTACTGCAAATAAATAAGTTTTGTTTTGTACTAAGCTATGAGCAAATTGAGATCCTGTAATGATCACTGTTGTAACCTTACTATCTACCACAGTTCCTGGTACAGTAGGTTTTCAGTAGACATTTTTGGAATACATAATTAAAATGTAAAATGTCATATCTAGTATGGACAGGGGAGGAATTGTTAACCTAACCTAGAGGTTAGGAAAACCCTTTGTTGTTATTCTGGTGTTGTCAAAAAATGGTTCCATAGTCAAGTAAGTTTGGGAATCGCTACATTGTATATTTCCTTTTTGGAGAGTAACAACACACATTGGCATATTATAGAGTCTGACAAGTTCTGCAGTAAAGAAATAGTTTAATTTTGTCCCACTAAGTATTTTCCAATTATATTTGACCACAGACCCCTTTTAGCACCTCATTGTGTGGAATAGTTTGGGAAATGCTGATACTTATTTCCTGAAGCCAATTTCTGATCATTGTTTTATGATGCTAGAACATTATGGCTTCAACAATAGCATTTAAAATCTTGATGTCATCAGCTTGGTATTCTGAGTAAATATTTGAATAACTTATAGATAAATCTCACAAAAAAGTATGTCTAGCATGTTAGCAACTAAGATAATTTCTCCATTGCAAATAATAAAAGAGCACTCAAAAAACAAAGCATTTGAAACAACCTAGATTTTCTTTTTATTGAAAAAATTAATGATAGCTTTTAAAGTGAAAATGAATTTTTTAGAAAGTTTCTTTTTACTAATTCTGCCTATTTCCTTAATTACACTATCAACTTTCCCACAATATACCTCTGGTAACTAAGAAATTTGTAGTATTAAAACAATGTGGTGGCAATGAAAATTTTAAATAGAATATTTTTATATAAATTTGCCCTAATATGCTTTTGCATCATTTCATTTTGTGGTACGTTGCTAAACAAGATTTTCACATTAAATAAATATTTAAATATTATTATGAATTTTAAATACCTCATTAGGGAAAAAATCCTGGTCAGCCTTAATGTAGATAAAATAAATAGGCTTTTAAAAAATTGCTTAATACTGAGAATTTTGATATTATGTATTAATTTTCCCTTATATATTTGTGTTATTAACTTAAGTAAATTATTTTGCTTCTGAAGCATATCTTAGATGACTAAAAATAACATCACAAAACATGTTTGTTATATTCCTAATTGTTTTGACCATAGAATTAATTTTAAAGTCAAAAGGGGCATTGCTTTTTCATCATTTCCAGTTCAGAATATTCAGCATGTCACAGATGTTCATGAATAATGTCCATTTAAAACTGTTGGCAAAGAGTGCTGGTGAGTTGGCTAGATGAATTAAATGTTGGGGGGATCTGACAGGCAGCACGCTGCTTTGTGATCATTCCAAAGTTCTAATAATCTCCCTCACCTTCTCTGCCTGCCACTAATGAAAGAGAATAGGTGATTGCACCTCCGGCTATGTTCTGCGCCTAATGACTCCTCCAAAGGCAGATTTATGAAGAAAAAATTAACTTTGAATGAGGATTGAATTGGCCCTGACAGTCTGATAGACTGTGACACAGATTCTGTGGCAAAACAGACGTAGCCCTAATTGATTATCAATATTTTAAGCAAAGTGATGAAAATAAGCATTAAGTGATGAGAAAGGCAGTCTTAATACAGTAGGCAGTAACCAGGACATAAGAGAGTCTTTGGGGAGTTTTGCCCTGATTGCTATTACTGAATTTTACTCGTCGATTTTTACCTTTGCATCCCAGCAGCCATTGTCCCTCCTTGGTGTACTTTTTTTCCCCTTATATATCTATGACTAGAATGCTAATCTTTCTGATAATACTGACAAAGCTATCTGCAGTCTCTTCCTCGGGAGAAGTTTGTTTAATATTTAACTCATTTTGAATTGAGATTAGTTTTCATGGTGTTGCAGAACTGAGGCTTTTTTGTGAAGATTTTAGATTAACACAATTTTTCACATACCGTTTCTAAATTTGTTGTTATATCCATGAAATATATGCTACCCTAACATATTGCATATCAAATATTTCATAATACCAAATACTATATGCTTTACATCATTTGTAGCATTGACTTAAGCTTTAATCTTATGAATAAAATAAAAATATTTTCTTAGAAATAATATATATATACACACACACACAGAGTCTATGTATATACACCATAGTTACTGACAAAATGTTATTTTCAAATTAACAACAAAAAAATTCAGCCTAGATAATATGTTCATATGATGCTTCCCAAGTTACTTTAATAACTTTTGAAATTGTTATATACCTTTATTCTTACAGATTATATTTAGTCCTCTATATTAAAAGCAGAGAAAAATATCTCTTAAAAAATCAGTAGCAGTTCAATTTGGTATTAAAATTGATGAGACAAAAACATACTTTTTTGATACACATAATGATGTATTTGTTTACTATTAAATAGGTTTTAGACAAATTAGCTTATTTAACACAGGAACTGTACATATTTTTCCTTGTGGTAAAATGCTCTATAATTATTAGTCATCAGTATTCATATTGTTTTTGTGAAATTATTTTCAGCCAGAAATTGTACACTTATTGAAAACTTTATAAAAGAGTCTCCAGGTTACTGTGGAGAAAGTGAGTCATTTTAATGTTTTCCAAAGGTCTCTAAAGTAAGTTATTAGAGATAAAGCGAAGATAATACAGGGGTGCTACATTACAGTGCTTCTCAATCTTCCTTGTGTCATGACATGCAAACTGATTATATTTGGTTGGCACACTGGGTTAAACTGATGATGCTGCTCTTGGCCAGAGGCTACTGGCTCTGGAACTCCAGCCACTTCAGACCCTGCCTGGTTGCCCTGAGGGCTGAGAGGATGATATTTTAGCAAACCTATTACTTATTCGTGGCTCAGTGGTTGGAAGGTCTGAGTATATTACAGTTAGAGCACTACATTTATAAAGCCTAGATTCAATAATATTTAATAACAGTTTGAAAATTAAATCTAAATATCCAAAAATTATTCTAAAAATCATCCTACCCAGAAAGAGAAAAACATTTATCTCTAGACATAGTTTTTGCTAGATGGATTAATGATCTTAATCGTATTTTCCACTTAATGTTGGCTCTAATGTCTGCTGAGATAATTCAAATTTTAATCTTTGGTTTGACCCCATTAAAGCAGAATATATATTTAAACTTTATTCTCTGAAAAATATTAAATAAGATAAAGTTGTCTCTTGGCAGAATATATTGTCACTCATTCTTAGAGAGTCAAGAATGATTTTTTGAAACTCCAAAGGACCTTAAAACTAATCAAATCCAACTCTCAGTTGACTATTTAGGAAACTGCAGCTCAGGTCACAAATTAGATCACTGCTAAGCTATATCTAGAATTCAATTCTCCTGATTCCTAGACCATTCCTTTTCAGCTCTACTTTGTGATGCTTAAAAAATCTTAATATGAGAACTTCTAAAATGCTATATATTATAAAATTCATGTATTATTCTTTCACAGCTTTAAGAAGTAATTTGCTAGCGATTTTCACTTCTAAGTTAGATGGTGCTGTTAGGTAGGGTTTCAGTAAAGTTGTGCCCCTTTTATTCATTGTGTTAAAGTTTGCTTTGTGCTAAAATTATTTTATTATAAAAGAATTATATTCTAGCATAAATAGATATAAATAGTCCAGTTTAGGTAAGAATTCTACAAACACCCATACTGGGTACTACTTTGTCCTCTGTCATACCATTTGGTTAGTTAACATTCCAACAGACAGTAGGAGAAGCAGACAGATAGATTATTCTTTTTGCGCCACCTAGCGAAACTCAGGTGCTGTATGTTTACTACACTGTATCTAACTTGCAGTAGGCCATTAACTTAGCTCCTGCTCGTGTGCCCGTAAGAAATTCACAAAGGAGAATCTGAAGATCTAACCCCACTAAGCTTGACTTTTCATCATAATTTGGTTTATAAAATTTTCAAGACTGAAATATTAGGGGTGAAAATATAAATACTTCTCACTTAATCTCTGAAGACATTGCCTTGAACAAAAGACAGTGCATAGATAGTTTTTAAATTATGCTCTTCCAGTTATAAATATGAGATTTTACAAGATGATATGTACTAGAGAAATGTACAAAATACTGAAAAAGTATTTTCATACTGAAATCAAACTGAAGACTTTGCACAAAACATTTTAGATACCTCAAACTTATTTAGTTAAAGATAAAATATACTAATGTTTTTATTTAATGAGGTTATCTTTTATCGTAAATCAAAAACATTTGCAAAATAATGTGTGCCACACATACACATTTGAAATGAAGGTGGTAATGTTATATATAAAAATGGTAGATGGATTTGTTTTTTTAAATAACACCATGTTAAAGTACCTATTATTTAAATTTTTGTTTCAGATGTTTGAAGTGAAAGGTCTAGCATAGTTTGTGAGTTTTTTAAAATGCTATACAAGCATTCGGCTGCTTAATTTCTAGATCTTAATTTTTAATAATAATATTAAATTTTGAAGTCATGCTTTCCAAATGCTGGCACAGATAAAATAATACTCTTATCAATATCATTGCTTTATGTTGGTGTAATAGTATGTACCTAATGTAAAAAAATTAGGGAAAATAGTTCATCCAAATATGAGAAAATTGTTCATTATATATCTAAATTTGTGGCATATGAGGAAATATAGGACTTTGGGTGGCTATAACTATAGTTCTGAAGATTTTTATTTGATTTGACATATCACTACTGTGAAAATTCATAAGATTTATTGCTTTTAAATATTTACTATGAAGAGAAACTTCTAAAGCATGTATGTTTCTTAGTGTCAATATTGAATTATGCCCTAAATGTAATTTTTGAGGAGGGAAGCATTCACATTTAGAAATTTGTAGATAAACATATTTATATATGTGTCAATTTATGTATATAAACACACATCAAATTAATATAATCTCTAAATTAGAAGTTTTGAGGAGTTATGTCAGATTTTATATTTGAGATATTAATATTCATTTGACTAGAATGGAATGTGCTAATTAATGTAATTTTCTGAGACACTGGTAAATCTTCAGAATATCCTGTCTTACCATAAACATTTCTAAAATATTTAAGTAACATGATGAATAAAATTAAATCTTAATATATAACCATTCCTCAGAGCCATCATTTTGTGAATTAATTTTCATTTTAGTTCAATAAACATTTACTGAGCAGCTGATGAACCATGTCTGATACTACAATACACTAAAATCAGTCAGATATCTGGCCTCAAGAGTTGGCAGTCTAGGGGGGAAGAAAGACACTTGTTCACTTGGCTATCCTAGAGAAATATAGTCTTCTCAGACCTGAGGGGAGGAATTAATGTTGACTAAGATAATAGGGTAATGCCTCATGGAGCAGTTACAGGACATTTGAACATGGTATTGTAGAATATTATGAGTATAGATAAAGCAAGTATGAAATACAGAGCTAAATTTATAGTTGTGACACCACATATCCAGAAACTTAAAAGAAAAATATAAATATATTCTCTTCTTAAACAATAAAGTGAGAAATATTCGGCACAGTGGTTTGCTTAGAAGTACACACACAAACACACACCCTAGATTCTCATTTTCCTCTTTAAACCACACTTCAGTTTAAAGTGGGCCTATTTTATATTCTATACCATTTCTCAATACTATTTTCAGATGAGTTAACTATGACACAGAGAAATTAAGATACTTGTTCCAGATTTCACAGCTACTAATGGGTAGAGGCAGGATTCAAACCCAGATAGTCTGGCTTCATAATCCATTCTTTTAACCTCTCTGCTATAATACTTCTCAGTAATTCATTATACTCTGATTGTAACCATTTCATTAATAGATAATGCTATAGAAGATATCATATTCTAATAAATGTCTTCCAATTCTTTTGTTATATATATGTCCAAAAACCTTTGGATGGGGATCTAATAAAATATATTATTCTACCAAATTCTCAGCATAGTATATTATATGTAACCAGACATAAGTATAAATACTAACTTGCTATTTTGAAGCAATAAATATTTTCAGCTGTTATAGCTCATTTTTTTCCCAATATTTTCTTTCCTTTTGTGAAAATTGAAAACAGTTTGATAATAGTTAACATTTATTGGCACTGGGCTAAGTTTTGAGGATGTCAGGGTGAATAAGAAACAGATATATTAAATAAATGATTACAGTATAATATGATTAGTGCCAAAACAGAGGTACTAGAAGAGCAACTAACTGTCTAGAGTTAGGAAGAGATTCTCATAAAATGTAGCTTTTCAAGAGTGATCAAAGCCTTCCAAACCTAGGGTACAAAAAAGTCGCAGAATTGTGAAAGAATGTATTTACTAAATTAGAAAAAGTTCTTAGTGTTTAAAATGTAAAGGATATGGGATGAAGTGGTGGCAGACCAGGAAAAATGGATTAGGACCACTTGGTGAGGAATCTCATAGGTCATGCTAAGGAAAATGAGGTTTACTGACCGTTCTTATAGAGCACTTTCTTAGGAAGATGATGGCTTCTACTGAGTCTGCATTGCAAAGGTGATACTGTTCTAAGTCAATACCCCTGAGAAAAGTAGTCTAAATTTCTTTACTTAGCTTCCAATCCCCAGGAGGCCTTTGGACAAGAAAAAGGAAGTAAGTGGTCAAGGCATGCCTTCCCCAAACCAACCAAAATTATTGAAAACTTAAGTTTTAACCGTTCAGTTGTTCTCTGTAAATCTCTCAGTTTCTTTGATTCTATAAATCTGAGTTATTAAGTGTACTTTTACTCTTGAATTCTTGACAATATTCATTGAGTCATATTTATTGAACATCTGTTGTTTAGCAGTATATTGAGTGCTTGGATTAAAGTGATGAGCCAAAGAGACAAAAGCTACTAAAAGTATTTTTGATAATCTATAATTTTAGCTTGGCAGAATAAAAATAAAGTTTTTTTTCATATCTTGACCACTTGGTAGTTATTTCATAACTTGTCCTAAAAGAAGATAAAGGGATTGATAGCATTACCTAAATTTTACAATTGAGGTGACTCAAGCACTTCTTCAAATTTATTTAATAGAACAAATGTTTAATTTGTTTAATTAAATTTAATTTAAATGTTTAATTTGACACAGGAATGTTGCCTCTTGAATTCTAATTCAGCATGCCCTCCACTGGGATGTATCATTCTTTTGTTAAAAATATATTTTCCATTTATAGATTATTTTAATTTGTTTTATTCCTTACATTTACTCCATTAAATTGTTAAGTCCCTTCTCCAGAACATGTTGTATCTATATTTGAATTACTTCTACTTCCTAAATATTTTCATGACTCAAATTTATCTTATGCCTATACCATGGTGAAGATAACATATCCAACAACTAATACATGTTGGATTTCCATGTGCTTTCACTGCAGGAAGTGATATATAGCAATCAAGCAAAAGGAAGAACCGAACACCAAGGTATAGCAGTTTCAGTAGTACTTGGGAAAATTTTTTGGAGCAAGAATATTCCTGCAACCTGAATCATAAAGCCCATATAACATGATTAGGATTTTGAGTCACAAGATATTATTTCATTTAACAGACACTTTCTCTAATTCCTAATAAATTGGTGTATTCTCTTCTGATGTCCTAAATTAATACATCTTAAAATATGGAAACTAAATCAGCAATATCAGCTTCATGTGTTACTTGTTAAAAATGCAAACTGTCAGAACATAGCAATTCAATAGCATAATTATAATTTCTGTGCATCTGATAACATAGCCTCAAAATATGTAAAGCAAATATTGACACAATTGCAAGAATAAACTTTGAATCCTATCGTCATGGTGGGGGACGTACTAAACAAAACAACAAACTTACAGGTCTGCTCCAGTGAACACATAGGACCCTGGACTCAAAATTTAGGAAATATACGACATACCTCAGAGATACTGCAGATTTAGTTCTGGACCACCACAATAAAGCAAAATTTACAATAAAGCAAGTCACAAATTTTTTAGTTTCCCAGTACATATAAAATTTGTATTTATACTATACTCTATTAAATGTGCAGTGGCATTATGACTAAAAAAATGTACATACTTTAAAAAATACTTTATTGCTGAAATATGCTAATGATCATCTGAGCCTTCAGTGAGTTGTAATCTTTTTGCTGGTGTAGCATCTTGCCTCCATGTTGATGGCTGCTGACCAATTAGTGGTTCCTGAGGTTGGGATGGCTGGGCAATTTCTTTTAATAAGACAATGAAGTTTGCCTCATTGATTGACTCTTCCTTTCACAAAAGTTTTCCCAGAAGAAAGCAATGCTGTTTGATAGCATTTTCCCCACAGTAGAACTTCTTTTAGTATTGGAGTCAATCCTCTCAAACCCTGCTGCTGCTTTGTCAACTGTTTAGGTTACGTTCTAAATCCTTTGCTGTCATTTCAACAATGTTCACAGCATCTTCACCAGGAATAGATTCCACTTAAGAAACCACATTCTTTATCCATCCATGAGAAGCAACTCCTCATCTGTTCAAGTCTGATCATGAGATTGCAGCCATTCAATCACATCATCAGGCTCCACGTCTAATTCTAGTTCTGTTGTTATTTTTACCACATTTTCCGTTACTTCCCACACTGAGGTCTTGAGACTCTGAAAGTCATTCATGAAAGTGGGAATCAACCTCTTCTAAACTCCTGTTAATATTGATATTTGACCTCCTCCCATGAAGCACAGATGTTCTTAGAGACATCTAGAATGCTGAATCCTTTCCAGAAAGTTTTCAATTGACTGTGCCCAGATCCATCTGAGGAATCACTATCTATGGCAGCTATAGCTTTACAAAATATATTTCTTAAATAATAATAATACCTGAAAGTCAAAATTACTCCTCGATTTATGTGCTGCAGAATGGATGTTGTGTTAACAGGCATGAGAACAACATTAATCTCGTACATCTCCATCAGAGCTCTTGGGTGACTAGATGTGTTATCAATGAGCAGTAATATTTTGACAGGAATCTTTTTTTCTGGGCAGTAGGTCTCAACAGTGGGCTTAAAATATTCAGTAAACCATGCTGTAAACAGCTGTGTTATCATTCAGACTTTGTTGTTCCATTTATAAAGCACAGGCAGTGTAGATTTAGCATAATTCTTAAAGGCCCTAGGATTTTCAGAATGGTAACTGAGCATTGGCTTCGCCTTAAAGTCACCAGCTGCATTACCCCCTAACAAGAGAGTCAGCCTGTCCTTTGAAGCTTTGACACTAGGCATCGACTTCTTATCTCTAGCAACAAAAGTCCTAGATGGTTTCTTCTTCCAGTAGAAGACTGTTTCATCTACATTGAATATCTGTTGTTTAGCATAGCCACCTTCATCCATTACCTTAGCTGGATTACCATTACCATCTGGATCACTTTCTGTAGCTTCTCCATTAGCACCTGCTACTTCACCTTGTGCTTTTATGTTACAAGGACAGCTTCTTTCCTTAAACCTTATGAGCCAATCTCTGCTAGCTTCAAACTTTGCTTTTGTAGCTTTCTCACCTTTATCAGCTTCATAGAATTGAAGAAAGATAAAGATAGAACCTTGCTCTGGATTAGGTTTAATCTTCTATCAAGACCACTCAAACTTTCTCCTTATCAGTCATCAGGAGGTTTTGCTTTCTTACAATTTGTGTGTTCACTGGAGTAGCGCTTTTAATTTCCTTCAAGAACTTTTCCTTTTTATTCACAACTTGGCTAAATGATGCAAGAGGCCTAGCTTTTGGCTCATCTCAGCTTTTGATATGCCTTCCTCACTAAGCTTAATCATGTCTAGCTTTTGATATAAAGTGAGAGATGTACAACTCTTCCTTTCACTTGAACACTTAGAGGCCATTGTAGGGTTATTAATTGGCCTAAATTCAATATTGTTGTCTTTCATGGAATAGGGAGGCCCAACGAGAGGGAGAAGGATGGGAGAACAGCCAGTTGGAGGAGCAGTCAGAACACACACATTTATCAAGTGAGATAGCAGTCTTATATGTGTGCGTTTAGTGGTGCCCCCAAACAATTACAGTGGGAACATCAAAGATCACTGATCACTGTAACAGATATAATAATAATGAAAAAATTTGAAATATTGCAAGAATTACCAAAATGTTACACAGAGACATAAAGTGAGCACATGCTGTTGAATAAACATTGCCAATAGACTTGCCTGACACAGGGTTGCTATAAACTTTTAGTTTTTTTAAAAAAATACATGTTTCATGTGTAACACAGCAGAACACAATAAAGGTATGCCTGTACATTTGTTTCAAGAACCAATTAAACATTTATAAAATTAATAAAGTTAATAAAGCAAATCTAAACATATCAAAAAGCATCATATACAGTACATTCTTTGATTAGTACGAAATTAAATTAGACCTTAGTATAAACATAGAAGACACAATAGCTTACAAAGTTTAAAACATTCTTCCATTCTTCTGAGTAACTCATGAGTTCACCAAAAAAAAAAAAAAAGTCATGTTGGGATAAATATATTTAAAATTATATGTTTCTAAATAAAAATTAGGTTGAGATGATGAAAATAAAAGCAAAATCTTGCCCACCTTGGACCAGCAATATGTGTTTTAACAAGCTTTCCATGTGATGCTGAAACATGCTAAAGTGTGAGATCCACCACCCTAAAAACGCAGTAAGTTGATGCCTGCTTGAAAATATCTAGCAACAAAATAGAGATTGTAAAATATTGATAATGATTAATCCTGAGACTGGAAAATCACAAGTAGTGTCTGTTTTTAAATGCAGAATTGATGAGTACTACATCTTGCTTTGGAGCACAAATTCCCACTATCATAGCTTGATAAAATGGCTATGACTAAGATCTTTATTTTACCATTTTCTTTGCTTCTGCTTTTATACTGGGATATTGTTGAAAGTATTTCTCTTGTTCAAACTCTGCCATATAGAATTGAAATGAGAGAATATATGAATTTTTTCTGTTTGCTGTGTTTATTTTTATTACCTATAAAATATGTAGATTTAAATGTCTTTTATCATCAAAACAATTTAAAGGATGCTGAAAACCTATATATTTTTATATATAGTATTTTATTAATGAAGTACATTGACTTGCTAGTAAAAATTTGCCTATAATAAATAGAAAAGATACTTTTGGAAATTCTTATGTATTTATTACATTCACTATTTATTTCTAATCCAGGAAAATTCTTCAACTTGTTTGTATGCAGTTGTTTCTGTTTGGGACTGAATTTAGTTGCTTGAGTGTTAGCATAGATCATGACTAATTTTTAAGGGATACTTATTTTTCTTTCCTTATCTCTTCTATCTTAAGCTGCCAATGCTTTTGTTTAATTCACCTACCATGTGGAAGAACAAAACATGCCTCTTCAATAACAGGCTAGTAAAAGGTCATGTGTTGGTCCAGTTTATAGTTCACCCTGGAGAGTAAATGCAACAGTTTCATTATGTACCTAGTTTCACAGATCTAGGGGAGTAGAAATCTCAGAGATCATTCCAAAACCAGGTCACACCTCCAGGGTGCTACAGTTTGTCATCCAACAAAGCTTGCATTATTAATTTTGAATTATATTTTCAGAATTCTTTAGCATAGTAGGGACATCCCAATTAGTAGGGCCACGATACAACTCTTCTGTCAGAATGTGGTGTATAAAAAGGGCATTTAAAAACATGCTTTTAACAGGATTAAATCAGGACATGGCATAAAGCTCCTTTGGGGAAAATTTGTGGATTCGGCAGTGGAAGTCTGCATTTTATCAGAGGTGTTAGCATTTTTAGTATAGAGTTGTATATATTATAGCACTGAAGTCCAGCCATTGGTTTCAGACTTAAATGATGAATCTCTCAAGCTAAGGGAAGCAAAATCATGACATGCACTTAAATATTGAGCATTCCATATTCTTGAAAGAAAATAATCAACTTCAAAATATTAATTTATTAATAACATGGCAATTTAATTATTTGCTTTCATACTTATTTTACAATATCATTTCATTCATGATATTTTTGACTTAATTATTAAACTTTAACAAAAAGTAAACTATCCTTTATGTAGAAGCACTAGTAGAATCAGATTTATTTTAGTTGTTATTCCATATAGTTCTTAAAAAGCCACTATATAATGAAAAGAAGAGCAGACAGATGTGTTATAACTCTTGACTCACTCATTTATTGGATATGTAACCTTAAGGAAATGATTAAGCTTCTCTGAAACTTTTTGAGGATTATATGAAATAGCTATATCTTAAAGTACTTAGCACAGCATCTAATACATGATAGGCCTGCATAAGTTTTTGTTCAGGAATTGAAGCTTTGAAAACAAATGTTATAAATAAAAATATGTAATTATGTTTTTTAAAAAAATAAGCACCCTTTTAAATGAAAGAATGAAGTAAAAATTAGACAAGGAAATACGGCATAACTATTTTGATATGGAAAAGCATTGCATCTTATCCTTGATTTCTGAGCTATATAATTAATTGCCGTTTCCGGACTTTAGTTCTTATTTTTTAAGGGATTACTTATCTTTAGTTACTTTTAAAAACTATATACCGATAGGGTATTTGGAGTTACTGAAAAGAATAAGCATTACAAATCACTTAGTGGAATCTAGGGTATGATCCCTTTCAAAGGGAATAATTCTGTACCTACCTCTAAAGCCCAGAGTTTTTCTGAAATGCTGAAACATCTTTCTTGGAATGGGGGTTATAATGGTGGCCAACTGCCTTCAAACTGACATCAAGTTGATGGATGTGCAGTAAGTCAAAGGAACACAGAATGATGAAGTTATTTTTGTTTTCCATATCAGCATTCTGTGAAAAAGAAAAAAATCTAGTACTGCTTTTCTTTGAGAGACTGAATATCACAGCAGTATCCCCATGTTGTTATTACTGGATTGTTTTTAATTTTTTAAACTTTTGTTCTTATATTTTAGTAAGTGATATCTTAATTACTGTGCCTAAGCAGCTTATTCAGGTTATGGAATGGAAAGTTAGGTAAGCATCAGGCATCAACAGTACTGGAGAAGATAAATATAAGCACAGTGGTCAGAAAGCTATAAGACTTTACATGTATTTTTTTTAAACTATCAGCTATTCACTTTTTTATCTTAAATTGTAACTATATTTGTTTGATTCCTTCCTTGTCATTGGAATGCTTATGGAGTTGGGGGGGGAAATGCCTATTCAAGTGAAGAGCAATAGGTATACTATGTACAGCTGCATTAGGTTAGCACAGCTGTGAGACATACTTAGTGTATCACTCAGCAGTAAAATAGATTATCAGAGTTTTTCTAATAAACGACATAGAGAATTCTCCATCAGGATAAAAAGAAAGGGCAAATGAAGTAAATCCTTACAAGTTTAGGTAATCTTTAAAGTCCATGGTGGGTATAAGAATTAAGAGAAAATCCAGAAGAAATGACACAGGATGAAATAGTAAAAGAAAAAGCATTTACTTTGGGAACTATTACAAAGTATGCAAAAGGGAATTTGATGTAAAAGCAAACAAAGCACAAGCATTCAATATGTTCCAAATATTTATACTCCCACATTAGTGCTTAAAAAAAAAATAGAAAGGTTTCTACTAACAGTTTGGTGGCTTAAAAAATAGTAGAAAAGAACTAAAAGATACCATATCCTTTTGTAATTTCCATTTGTCATCCTCATTGAGGCCACAATTTTTCAAAATCACTGTAATTTATTGCTAGTATTTTTAAGTTTGCATAAATAAACATAGTTGGTCTTTTGAGTAATATATGACTTAAAGCATGAGATCTACAAAATCATTTCTAGACTTCAGAATAATTATGTTTTGGAAGTAATAGTCCCTATGTCTCCAAGCATCCAAATGGGAGCTTTTAAAAAAAAAATTAATGAAGAAGTATCTTTATACCTCTTAGAATCTGAGTTAGGAAAAAAATTAAAATAAGGTTGCTGAAAGCATTAGACTAGATTAGCATTTCCTGAAATGTATTACTTGTTTATTTATATTACAGAAGAATGATTCTTTGGAAAATAAAGTTAGAAAACACAGGCTAAGTTAAACACATTTCTTTACTGCAGAATGTCTCAGAGCTTTAAATTTGCATTGCGGCTCTCCATGAGGAAGGATTCGGCATTGTGTTGCCCAGTCTTTTTCCACTGTGGCACCTTGTTTAAGTGAAGAATCATGAGGAATTAGTATTTCATGGAACAAGCTGTGAGTAATACTAGGCAAGAGAATCTCTGAGGCTCCTATTAGCTCCAGAAATTTATGTTTTTCTGAGATTTGACTGCACTGAATATGATTTGTGCTATAACTTGTTTCTTGACTTGTGGTCATTTTGAATTGATGGGACCGCCTGGTAGTAGGCAGCACCGTTTGGAGACCTAGCACTGTCCTCAGTCAAGTGTCCCTTGAGTTCTATGACAGCATACCTCCTGGATTTCTACCACTGCTTATTCCAGGGCTCTTCTGGACTGGTTCATTGAGACTTCATGAATCAGATGATTGACCTGTCCTCCTGGCTAAATTGTCCTTCAAAAAGTACTTAAGTATCACCTCCTCCTAGAGGTCTTCCTTGACCATATCCTCTTCCTTCACTGCTTCCAAAATACCTGCATACAGGGGTTTGTTTTTCTAGTCCCCTCTCTAGTTTGTGAGTTTCTTCCTCTCTCACTCCTCAACATTTAGCATGGTGATTAGGAATAATGATAAAGGAGTACAGTATTCTGTTGGAGAATTTTCTAGGTCATCTGTTTTATGTTTTGTAAATCTGTTTTGAACAGGTGAAAGAATTAACAAAAAGGGGCCTGCTTATACATTGGTCTAACAAAAATTATTTTTGAAGCATTTGCTGATAATAACCAATGGCTTTCTTTTTTTTCTTTTTTGCACTGGCCATGCAATAGCTGCAGTTTCATATTTGTAAAATAATTTTCAGTTGTAGTTACTGTTGATGTTTATGGTGTTTTAGGCAGATTCAGAATAGTCATTTCAAATATTGGATATGACTAAACATTTTTACATGTACATATGTATTGCTAGTATTTATTAATGGTATAAGTTGGGGAGGTATAATAACTTATAATTAATGGATCTCACATCTATGCTGAGCATGTAAAGAAATACACAGAGGCATCTGATTGGAGCTGATATTATGACTGTAATTATATAGTCTTTATGCAGAAGAAGCAGCTGTGTTCATATGTACATTTGAACATATTTCGATATTGAACTAAATATATTGAACTAAATAAATTCGATATAGTTATACTTAGTGAGTTTTTAGGGTATCTGCAGACACTTATTATTACTCTTTTCTTTCCATTAAGATCTAGAAAGATACCCTGGCAGGACTGAGCTAAGACTGCACAGTCACCTGGTCTTTCTTCACTAGGTTAAAATTAAAACTGCTTTAACCCTTAACATGAAGCTTCAAAAAAATGAAATCTTAAATGTAAACATCACCTTTTTCTCTTTGCTAATTATTGCTCTCAGAAACACATAGCATACAAACTAATAATACCTTTATTCAGGCACTTTCTTACTTAGAGCCATTGTCCACTCCAGTAGTACATTTTAGAGACACAGGAATTATTGAAGCATGGTAATATAACACTTTGGAATCAGAATTACTCTGAATATAACCAGTAAGCATTATATCACTCTAAGTGAGCTACTGTATTTTGGAAAATGGGGAAGAAAATCTCAGTATTATTGAATGTTTCCCCAGACCCAAATGCTCATAGGATTTAACATAGTATTGATAACTTATGTAAGTAAAATACTTATGATTCTTTGGGAAATTACATTTAATTGTTAGTTAATATTGTATCTCTTTTACTCACACTGATTTTTTTATCATTTGGCATCATTTAAACTGAATGAACATGTGCCGTTTATGTTAAATGTAGTAGGAAAGAATAAAATAAATAATAATAAAATAAAATATCATAAAATTTTCTCAAATGTATTTTGATGACTAATCCAGTAAAGTCTATACATATAGAAGATGGACAGTGCTGGATATGTTACTAGTGTCATAATTATAAATCATCCTGTTTTATAATCATTGCTTACAATATTTTGACACAGCAATGCCTGTGAAATGCCCTAGTGCTTGGTCATTTTCTTGGTGTTAATGTGCAAAGCACTAAGAATTATAATAAACTGAAATAATCAAAAATACATTTCGCTAGATGTTTTTATTTACAGTTCATTAGAACATTTCTCACTTGGCCCCCAAATTTATAATAGACCATCATTGAACTTCTTTGATATCTCGCAAGTATAGTTTTCTTAACTTTGTACATGGAATATTGGAATACATATGTATTTTTTAAAAAAGGTAATAAAGCGTAAAGAGTACAACCCTTGGAGTTGGAAAGAAGCTCTGCTCTGCCACATTCTAGTTAGGCAAGTAAGCTATTAGTCTTCCATGCATGTTTCTTGTCCTCTTTCTATGCATTTACATATATACTCATGTGCTTTGTTCTGGTTTAGTAAATAGGATATGCTGTATATTGTTACTCAACTTGCTTTTTTAATTTAATATTTCTCTTGAAAATCTTTCCATATCCATATGTATCAATCTATCTCATTTTTAACGGCTTTATAATATTTCGTAATATGGCACTGTAAATTGGTAGCCTCCTCCATATTTTGGTTGTTTCTTTTTTCTTTTTTCTTTTTTTTCATTACAAATAGTGCTGTGCCCTGTAAATACATCCTCAGACACATGTGCAAATATTTCTATGGAATAGGTTCCTAGAAGTGGGATTACTGGATGAAGTATTTATGTATTTTCAATTTTGTTGGATAGGCCAAGGGCCTTCCAAAACTTCTTCACCAGTTTATATCATCCTATTAGAGGCAACAAATGATTTTGTTTTGCTCTGTCATTGTTAACACTTGATATTATTATTAGTCTTTTTTATTTTTTACAAGTTTGCTGGGAAAAATATAATAATGTTTTAATTGCATTTCCTTGAGTACTGATAACCTCAAGCACATTTCAAAGATGTATTTTGGCCATTTGTATTTCCTTAAATATAAGGTATAAGTCTCACATAAAACTATCTAGTCTAGAACAATTTTGGATAGAAGTTTGTGTTTTTAACTTTTTCAGGTGTTCCTCTTATTATTATTTTCCCAGAAAATTATTGATTCTCCTCTAGATTTTTCAATATATGAACATGTGAATGTATAAGTTATATTTGTGTTTATTTTTATTATACATTTAAAATTTTCTTCCATATCTCTAATGATGTCACTTTATTAATTTCTTATGTTGTTTATTAGGGTCTTTTATACTTCCTTCCCCTTTAATCAGATTTTCCAAAGGCTTATCTATTTTATTTTTTTTTTAATAATATCTTTTGGTTTTATTGATCAAGTCCTCTACAGGTATTTTAGATTTGGTTAATTTTATTAATTTGTGATTTTTATTTTTTGTAATTACTTCATTTTACTTTATTTGAATTTATATTGTTTCTGAGTAGTTAATAATTTCTACTTCCATGTCATTTTTAGCCCAAAAGTTATTTAGAAGGATTTTAAGAAATATTTTCAGGTAGATAACTAGGAGGTTGGGATCAGGGTTGCAGAATTATTCTCTGATTGTTAATTTCCCACTTTATTTCGGTGTCATCAGAGAATGTGGCCTCTGTGATTTCTGTTTTGAGTAATTTGATGAGTTTGATTAGATACCAATCTAATTTTTTCCTTCCTTGTAGGTAACCTATTTCTTCTTTCCAAACATTCTTAGATGCGTCTTGATATTTCTTGGTATTCTTGTATTTCAGTTTCACTACAATTTTTTCAGATGTGTCTATTTTGCGTTTTCCTTGCTTTGCAACCTGAGGACTCTTTGTGCCTTTCTAAAGTTTTGGGGAAATATACTTCTTTTATGTCTTTTGTCTAAAAGATTATATCTTTTTTTTTTGATGATTAAATGAAATATGCAAACACTAAGGTACATAGTAAACATTCAATAAATGTTAACTTCAATAATGATGATAATGCTGTCTGTTAACTTTTATATGTAGATCTCTTTGTTCTTTTCCATTACATTCAGGGAAAATTATTTGTAAGATCTTCTAGCACATTCATTTAATCTTCAGCTGTATTTATTCTGCTCTTCACTTGTATGGAGTTTTATTTTGATGGTCAAAATTTAGTTACCAAGATGCAATCGGTATCTTCTCAGATCACTTTAAAAATGTTATTTACACTGATTTCAAAAAATTGTTTACCTTATTAAGTCTTAATCTTCTGCTTAGTTGTTCTAGGGTATTGTTATTGTTTGTGGTGTTCTTGTTTGTTTTATCCTTCATGGGATTGGTTTACCTTAAATGTCTGGTAATTCTAGGTTGGCTGTTCATCTTTATATTTGATAATTTCTGTAATCCTGCCATTTTATTAATAGCTCATTATACCCTGTCTCCATTGATTTTGTCACTAGCAAAATGTATTGCTGGTTAGCTTGTCATGTTAGCTTGTCATGCCTTTTAGGAGTCAGTTATTACTAGCCCTTGCCTCATTGGCCCCAGCACCTCCTACACTCATTGCCTTTACCTGTGGTCAAACACTGCCTGTACTCCTACTTACCACATCCAGGGGAGGTGCCATTGTTCAGCTGCTTCGATCATAATTCTCGGTTTGACACTTGCCTCAGGCCTACCTCTTGTCCATTGACTCTAAGATTAAAGCATCCCTAGAACTTCTTCCATGTTTGCATAGTCTTCTGAATGTGATTGGGCTGTAATTTCTTCTAATTATTTTCTACACATCTGTTCCTATCTGCTTTCTGATTTTTTAAGAATTCCTCAACATTTCTGGTCTATTCATGGTAGTACAATGTCAGAGATGGGGCTACATATAGAAAAGAACTTTGTGATGAAAATTGTTAAACCCTTGTAAAAATATTTCTTCTGAAAATATTAATACAGTCCCTTCTGAAAGTAGGAGATGAGTCAGAAACCCTGTCAGTCTTTTCTAATTCTTGATTTGATTAATTCCCTCCCATAGGGTATATAAAGTATTTCCCCAAATCATTTAAAATATAACTTAAGCAAACAGCTGCAATAATCAAAAAAGCCACATCCCTGTGGAGTTTTTTAGATAAAATTGGTAAAGATGAGAATAAATTCTGGAAATATGCTGTTGATGACACATACTGAATTGGGCCCTGTGTAGCAGCTGCTCTTCTGATCTCCATCATGTAAATGAAACAGTCATAGAGGGATTCTTTGCTTAAAGAAGACTTCACTTTAGAAGGAGCAACGTAGTATTTGTATTGACTTTCTAAATCCTTTTTATTCTTTTGTTTAGGAAACATTCATTGAGCACCTATTATATTAGGCAAAGCGGGCAAACTGCCATAACAAACAACCCCAAATTTCAGTGACTTAAAACAATATAAATCTGCTTTGTGCTCATGTCACAGTGTAAGCAAGTCATGAAAAAAGCACTTCTCCTTGCAGAATTCAGAGACTCAGATTTTTCTTATCTTGTGGTTTGCCCTCCTTGGGTCCTTGATTTAGCCAGTGAAGGGGGAAAGAGAGTGGGGATTGCATGAGAGGTTTTTTTTTTTTTTTTTTTTAATAGGCAGCTATGGAGGTATGGAAACATAATACACATTACTTAGGCTCACACACCATTATTCTGAACTCAGGCAAATGGCCACACTTAAGTCCGAGGAAGAGTAGAAAATGTAGCCAGACTAAAGACTCATGAGGAAGTGAACACTAACCATTTCTGTCACACCTACTATGTGTGCTGCTCTCAGGGAGTCAGATATATCTCCTGCAATGAAAGGAGTGAAATGTACATTCCATCAGAATGTGCATTCTTTAAGAAAGATCTTAAAGTACCTAAGGAGAAAGGAAGTAGCAATCATTTCTGCTTGGGGACAAAGGATGTCAATCAGGAAAGGCTTCATAGAACAGCATGGTATTTGAGCTAAAACTTTCTAGTAAGGTTTTCTCAGCAAGAGTGGCACCCCATCAGTAAGAATGGCATGGCAATGCAAACAAAAGGCAATGTGGTCAACCAAGGCTAGATTAAAGATCTTTGGAATGAGGAAGGGGGAATAGTGAATGATGAGGCTGGAAAGTTAGATTAAAATCAGACTGTGAAGGCCTTTTTTTTTATTTTTATTGATATATAGGAGTTATACAAAGGGTTTTAGATGCCATGCTAAGGATTTTGGACTTACATGTGTGTGTCTGTGTGTGTGTATATATACAAAATGGCACCCTGAGAGGTATTTTTAGCAGAGAGTGGCATGATCGTATTTGTGTTTTAAAAAGGTACATTTATTTATTTAACAATTGTTGAACATTCTGTGTTCTAGATACTGTGCTTACTGCTAGGAATACAAAACAGTGAACACATTCCTTACTCTGGTGGTAATATGGAGGGATCATTGGAGGAAATAGGATTAGAAGTACAGAGATTAAATAGGAGCTCCTTTCTTGTTAAAAGTGAAAAGAGATGAGGTACTGAATGTGAGTATGGCAGTGAAAATGGAAAAGAGTGAATGGTTTTTAGAGATACTTTGTGGAGTAGGATCTGATGGAACTGCTCAGCAATCAGATATATTATATATGAGGGTAAGAATTGAGGGAAAACGTCACAAAGGTTTTCAGTCAATGAGATTAGGTGGCTGGTGAAAATAGGAAATACTATGGGAAGAGGATCAGGTTTGTGGGAAAGATTGTAGGTTCAACCATAGGCATGATTTGAAATAGCTATGTGGAGGTGTCCAAGATGTAATTGGAAAAACAGTTCTCATGATCAGGAGAAAGGCCATAGATAGGTATGGCTATGATAGACATATAGGTTACAACTTAGACCTTCATATGCTGCTCAAGAATAGAACTCCAAGAAGTAAAAGATGGGTAAAAGAAACAGCAGCCAGAAAAGTATGACTAAGAATTGTCAGAATTAGGAGAGCATTTTCAGAAAGATGTGGTTGGTTAACTGTTTAAAAAAGATGGAAAGACTCTAGCAGGATAAAAGTGAGATAACCATTAGATTTGTCTATTATGGAGTTTTTAGGCACCATTACAAATGCTCTGGGGGGCATAAGCTGATGGGAACAAGAGAAAGCAGTAATTTGGTTGAAAGAAGATTAAATATAATACAGGATTTGTGAGACTTGAATATATAGTTATAGTCTGAGGATAGGGAAGAAAGAGTTTGAACTTTAAAAAGCAGAGAAAATCTTGAAGGATGTGGAAAGGAATAGTCTCTAAGGTGCAAATGGATGGGTTTACTTTCTGAAACAAGGCAAAAATTAAGTAAGGATTGATGAACATAAAAGTTTGGAGGCAAATGGGAGTGAGGCTAATAAAATACAACAGCATCAGGAGAGTTGTTATAGTTATTGCCATTTGTAGTAAAGAGAGCATAGTTAGTAAGGTGTGGGAAATGAGAATGGATACCAACTATGGATGCTTACTAAGAAGGACCAGTATGGAAACAACCATGTTAATTTCTAAATCACTGGTTTTTGGTAGAGCCAATAAATACGATTTACACACTGTTGTAGGGAGCTATAGGAAGCCATAGGGAGCTATGCAGCAAAAATAGAAAAAATAGTCGTGTTGGTAACATCTTGGCAAAACAAAAAAGGGAACGAGAGAAATGAGGGTGTTTATAAGCATGGAATTGAAATGGTTGTCTTGGTGTCTAAGTTGAGTAGGAAGGAAGCAAAGCATTGAGGGGGCTGTGAGCCTGGGAGAGTTTGGAAAAACCAAGGGATCAGAACTTGTGTACAAAATTAGTAAAAGACATAAATACTTTTAGTAAATGATTTTTTTTATAATAGATACTGCTGTAAAGTCCAAAGAGGATCATGATTCATAAGAGTAGGTCTTACCACTTAGTAGTTGTGTTCTTTGGTGTCAAATTTCATGGCACCCCAAATAAGTTTCAGTATCCCTATCTGTAAAATGGAATTGCCACCTTTTAGGAAATAGAAAAATTTTGAGAATAAATTAAATCATGTATGAGTAGCCATGAGTTCTTCGTTTATTCACACTTAAATTATAATATCCAAAAGCAATCAGAAAGAATGTGCTTTGAAGATTATTATTATACTATTTCAACATAATTTAAAAGATTTTTTATTATACACATGTGCACATACACACAGACATATATACTTGAGAATCTTGATTGACATCATGAAGCTCAATTACATAAAATATTTAACCACAGCACCAGAGCCATTTGCAGTTTTAAAATATATATATATAATAATATTTCAATGAATTGTCCATGTATAGCAACAAATCAGTAAGAAAGGACAAACCAGCATAGTGAAATAGATAAATCAGATTTAGGCAGGCTAGTTTATTGAATTTAAATTGTGCCCAGTTGGCCCAAGAGCTATATATAAGCAATCCATCTTACGTTGTTAATGGAGGTTCTTGAAATCCACCTGATGTTTGCATTATTAAATTTCAGTCTAATGAGCTCTGCTAATACATATTGAAGATGGTTGTAAGGAGTAGAATGTGAATCTGAGCGGGATAATTTGAAAGAAACATAAGCTGAGCATTTTACATGACTCAAGGGGTATATCTACAATTACGCATATAACCAAAATTGAATTTAAATGGAATTTCTATTATCCCTGTCCTTCTACCAGGGAGAATAAAGTGTAAATGAAGTAAAAATCTTTAGAGTTACTGGTGGTTTGTTTTTATTATCTAATTTAATAGATTCTTGCAATGATACAGAGTGGCATAAAAGTTTTAATATTTCATGACTTTAAATGCAGTCTAAGCATGTATAAAAAGCTTGTAAATGGAAACAGATGTCTGTGTAATTGGATATAGCAGTTCATAATGCCATTATATATAAAAGTTTTATTCTATAAGAAAGTGTCAATATTGATGGTGAAGAAAAATCAAACTTTGAAGAAAAAGTTTTGTATAGGCATGTATTTTCTATAAATCTCCGTTTTAAGTGGGTTTTATACTTCTAAAGGATGTGTTGATTTTGAGTAGAAAAAATATATGAAGCAAAAAACTGAAGAGTAAGTATGTTTATTTTTTGAATCACAGTTTACATAGCTGTTATCATTATAATAAAGGCTCATCCAAAGTTTAATGCTGGCACAGTTTGATTCTTTTTCTTTTGACGAGGCAATACTTTTTTAACTTAATATTTCATCAACTATAATGCTATTAGAGACTTATTTTCACTTAGTTCACTCATCAGGCAGTGAGACGGCAATAAAGGAGAATCGCTCCTTTGAGACATTAATGCTTTGGAATAAATGATGTGCTAGAACAGAAATTTAATTAATTTACAGAGTATATTGATAGTCCCTTGTTACTGTGCTGTATATTTTTAATCTTCTTTAACATCTGTAGTAAAGTGTTTGAAAACCCCTGCAGTTGAGCAACTAGTAGATAATTAAGTAATAAGGGAAGAGGTTTCTAGAGGGAAAAAGATTCTTTTTACCAAATGCTGTCATAACATGAATAAAAGAACCACTACTATGATGTGTAATGAAAAAAATGCTATGCTACCTAATTTGATACTGTTCCATAGATATTGCAAGCTTCTTATATTCAAAATGTGAATTGCAGCTTAAGAACTTTCCTCCAAAGTTTAAAACAAACACATTACACTGACAAATCAGATGACTTTTAATGACCAACAGTTTTTCCCAATTCATGTGTCATCATTTAAACTTATTTTTCTTAATTCATATTCCTTTTAGTACATAGATTATCTTGAACTAAGCTTTAAAGATTCTAAATAAATATTCTGAACAAAGAATGTAAAATATGTATTTCAAATTTTCAACTGCCTTGTTTCTTTCTTCAGATTGCTTCACAGAAAATGAATTTCTATTCCCTTTCCCCAATATTTTCATTTAAAATATGAATATAAAATAAACATAGAAATTTCATTGTTTTTGTTTCAGCAAAAGCTGATGAAGCACTGAAAGCCAAAGAAAGAAATGAGGAAGAAGCGAAGAGAAGAAAGGAGGAAGGTAAAGGCTTGTGTTCATTTTTCTCTGAGGTATCACTATTTGGCTCTGTTTCCTGGCTAGACTATAGAATATAATCTAATGCTCTAGGGGTAGCTCATGCTCCTTCATGAATCTAAACTATGACACAATATCATCCTATACTGATTGTCTTAGACACTAATGTTTGCTAGCATAAAATTATTTTATAAGCATCCTATTATATATTCTGGGAATTGGGAGGATAGTAGAGCTGATGTTGGTTTGTTTTCTTCTAACTTTTATCTTCACCATTAACAAATTATCAAAGTCAGTCATAGAAATGGATTGAACTTATCCATAGATTTTGAAATATTTTAGCAGTGATGAAGAAATATCCTCATGTCAACAAGACTATTTTTAAAAAGCTCTTAAGAGAGAACAATAAAGTCTGAAGTGTTGGAAATAAACATAATTGAAATCAATACATTTGTGTTTTAATTTTTAAGGATTAAATATTTTCTTTTAATAACATTTAGGCCATCCCCCTAAAATATTATGGAAACAAATCAAGCACATTTTTATCTCCCCTAACAAATTTTTATTACCCCTTTAGTTTGCTATCTGTGATTTGTGTAAGTAAAAATTTATCTTTTTTCTTCACAGAGGTTTATATGCATATACTGTTGTGAATTACAGTGCTTAAAGCAAGATTCAGGCAAATCTTTCTCAGTGAGTGAAGTTGATGATCCATTTGGACTGGCAATCATGTCACTTTACTGGCTAATTTAGCAGAATAACTATTTCCTCTTGTGAACTTTCAGAAAGTTGAAGCCAAATAAAGTATGCCAAAATTTGGACTTTGAGTGCTATCTTAATCTGAAAGTTGAAATTTTTACCTTAGTACATACAAATCTTTTACTACAACAACCAGAAAAAAATTTCTACTCTGAGCCTCCAAATGGAAGCTGAGATCCAGTTGAACCTCAAATGTTTGAGTACCATGGTTTAGGATGCTTAAAAGCAGCATCCCATCAGAGCCAAGTCTCCAAAGCCCATCCAAAAAAAGAAAAAAAACTTCCGTGGATGTAGGAGACAGAACCCTACAAGTAAATAGTTTCAAACTAAATGTGGATGAATTTATACATACATATTATAGTATGGTGTTCTTATATAAATATAGTTTTTTATGCATATATAGCATAGTGTTCTTTCCTTATTGACCCCCAGAAATCCTGACTTTGCGCTCTTTTCCAGGATCAACTAATTTTATACTGAGAAAATAAATGAATTCCAATGGCAAGAATCCTCAGTAGAATTCTCCTCTTTTGGCTTCCAAAAATGCACATCTTGACATTTTTAGTAGAAGCAATCTATCTGATTTCAGTTATGCTTATGGTATGCCCATAGTACAAATAGATATAATACTAAATGCAAAGCAGTCTAAGCAAATTATAGTGTTTACGTACTGCTATGTTAATAACATAGTGGCCGTTACAAACACTGTGGTACTGTAAATCACAAATGCAGTACTTATTACCAACCAACACAGTGAAAGTATGTTACAGTAGTTATTAGCCTAATCTCATTAATTCAGATCTTAATTGGAGTCATAATCAGTTGAAAATGAATGGCACTGATACTAACCACGGATATTGGAATTGATAGATGATTTATTTTTATGGAAAAAGTAACATAAATACTGTCCTAGTGAAAGAAACTTTTTTAATACTTAAGAACCCCTCATTTAAATGTTTGCAATTGATATTTCTAATGGTCTTTTTTTCATTAAGTTAGTCCAAGCATCTTTAAAATGATACTCTTTAAAGAATTTCTTAAGTATAGATACCTGAACATTGTTATTCTTTCTAAAGTAATTTTTATTTTAGACTTTTCACTAAGTCAAACTGACCTTGTATTTAGCTTGTGATAGTTATATAGTACTTTTTCCATTTAATACCTGAGAATTGTTGAAAAAGCATATTCTTCCAATCATAGCTGTTTTAATTAGCATCTTTACAAATTTATCATCCTAACTAGAGTATAAACTCCAGGATTGTAGAGGACTTAGTATCCAGTACTTAGGATAAACACCAGGATTGTAGAGAACTTGGTATTTAACACATAGTAGAAACTCAGTTTCTTGAGTTATTGCATGGTGAATGAATAAATGAATAACTAGTTTCTCTTCATTCTTTTAAACCTATAGTTAAGTAGCTTATCTTGAACTTACAACGGATTCCAAATAATCTCATTGAAAGTATAACCGAACTTTGTTATGTCTCGAATTACAGCCATATAAAATGAAACCAAAGAATGTCAAAATACTATCAATATTTGCTAATATGGATTTATCTTATATGAGCTCACTGACTTTTCTTTGTATCCAAAAACATAAGAAAATTATTATTGCTGATGTTGAAGAACAATTCTACTGGTAAAATAACCTATATGACACTAATTTCAAAAGATAAGAGTTGTGTTTTTCATTCAGTAAGTTTGCTTTACTTACTTTTTATAGGTAAAAGTAAATTACTTCCTAGATTCTTTGTTGTTCTTGTTGCTTGCTTCCAAAATTTTTTTCTTGTGGGTTGTCTAGGTACTTGAATGCTATCAAATTAACCTTTCCCTGAAAATGATTAATGTATAAGCTATATTTATTTTATTTCATGTAATTAGTCTAGCTCCAAATTGAAACCTAATATACATCAGTATATGTGTGTATGTATTCCATATCTGAAAGAATAATAATCCTTTATTTTCAACCTATAAGACACTAGTAATTCACTCTGTCACATCATTTATACAATTCATCTCTTAATTTTTCAGCATGCTGATATGCAGTACAGAGTTGAAAGCATTGTGAAATGTAGATAAATGTCGTCTACCCAGCTCCCTTTATCTACTCTCTGTTATCTCAAAAAAGCTATTGTATTAGCATAGTACGATCTGTGCCATGCAAATTCATTCTGACTATTATGTAATTCGTTCCTTTGAGTGTTCTTAAATCAATAACATGATTATGTTTGCAAGTATTGTATCCAAGATAAAAGTCAGGCAACACACCAAAATTTGTCCAGGACAACTACTTTACCTTCCACCCTTTAAACAGTGGTACCCCATTTAGAGTGCTTTTCATGGGCCTTATATAGCTCAGATGATTTTCTACTTAGTGAATATAACTAGTACATTGATGAGGGGCCCCCTTTCTTGAGCCATTTGCTAACTCTTCGCACTTTAGTTGAGTTATAGGAAGGTAACATCTTTTAGTAAAAATCAACTGAATACTTAAAGTGAAGACTTACAATTTCCCACTTTTTTTTTCTAATTTGAGATTATATTATAGGAAAATGAGTAGTATTAAGCCTTTTAATTTTGTTTTCTTTCTTATTCTTTGACTTAATAATACATGACTTTCTCTTTTTCTCTGTATGTATTTGAAATGTTCTAACCATACTTTTAAAATATATAATTAAAAATTATTTCAACTTCTTCCTTTGATTTATTCTCTATTATTGAATGCATTAGCATAGCTGTTTAGATTTTCTGTGTATTTTTATATTTAATTTAGCAGATATTTAAGGGTGCTGATTATGTTGTAAATCCATTTATAAGCACAACAGTCTTTCTTTGCATTTGACTCCTCTCATATAAAATTCTTATTTGTGGTATAAGTATAGTAGTTCTTGAATTCTTTTTTCCTTGTGTTTATTCAAAATAGCTCTACCCATCTGTTAGCTTTTTTACTTCAAATATTTTTGTTTCCAAAAGTGTTAGGCAATCCATTCTAAATTATTCATTGAAGTGGTTGACAGTTCAAGTGAAAACTTAGAGCAATCCTCAGGTCTCATTTGTTTAAGTTGAAATTCATCAAATCTTGTGCCACAGCTGATTGACAAGAAGTAAAATAGATTAGCTTTAATTTCATCTTTTATATTTATAATCCTTTGGTGAAGGTGAGATAAAGAGTACTAGTAAGTGAAAGGCAAAGTAGGTGCCAGGCAATTTTCTAAGTACTTTACATATTTTAACTCTCTTAATCCTCGTGAAGTCTATGAGATTTGTGCTGTTATTATTCCTGTACTATAGGAACGATAGGAAACTAAGGCACAGTGCTTAATAGCTTGTTCTATAGCTGATAAGTGGTAAAGCCAGGACACAAACTCGGGCAGTCTGACTCCAATATACATTTCCCCTCTTTAAACAGCCTGCATAAATCACAATTCTTACACTGTTCAAAAATAATATGATTTCATTCTTTCTTCCTCTATCTTTTGTCTTCCTCTCTGGATCCTGCCCTTCAGCTCTTAAGCATTTGTTTACTGTAAAACTTTCTGTCCTCACTTAGATCTGTACCCATATTAGATTGCCTCACTTGGGTTTTGGGATACCCAGCAGGTGAGGTGTACCTGACAGAGGCACATTTTGTCAGCATGTCTGTGTCCTCTTCCCATAATCTCTATTGGCTTTTCTCCCTACAGACTAGCTGGGCTATATGAGATACTCATAGTTGTCCCCTCCACACCTAACATTCAGAGCCTGGAACAGACCTAAGTATCTGGTTTCTCAGGTCCCTTTCATTGAGGTTGTGCCTGTCCCAGAGTTTTGTGGTTCCTAGCATAAAACACACCTAGCACCAGGTCTCTCAGAGAGAGAACTGTTATAATCCCTTTTTCCTCCACTGAAGTTTGTTGCCTAAGACCCAAGGAAGAAGATGAATGTTGGGAGTTCTGAAGCATCCTTTATTCCTTCTGGATACCCTTTATAAGAAAGTTGGAGTGAAGTTGAAGGGAGAAGTTAACAGGTACATGGATATCATTTAGGAGTCACTGTTTATTCAGTTGGCATGTTGACCTAAGTAGGTTAGACAGAAGTTAAGAGGATTGTCCTTTCTGGCCCTCTTCCTGAATTGGCTATTCATTGTAACATGTAATGTTATTTCCTTCTTAGATTTAAATATTCAAAATTGCTCCCCCCAACTTGGTCTTACTTTATTACATTCTTCCATTACAAGATTTAAAATTTTCCTCTAGAAAATTTGTGTTTTCTGTGTGTGAGATTTAATAGTTCTACATCTTTCATAATGTAGTATTTAAAAATATATTAAGTGCACATATAGTAGTAACATTCATCAGGTGTCGGGCAGGTGGTGGGGGAAGAGGGGATGGGTATATTCACATCTAATGGGTGCAGTGCGCATCGTCCGGTGCGTGGATATGCTTGAAACTCTGATTTGGGTGGGGCAAAGACAATATATGTAACCTAAACATTTGTACCCCCATAATATACTGAACTAAAAAGAAAACAAATAATCAAAAAATATTTATGTCTGTATAATCTTTTAACATATTAGCTCTAATGTTAGAATGCTATTTTCTTTAAGAAGAAAATTAATCTGTTTTGCCTTAATGCATTGCTTCATTGTATATTTTTCCTCAAGTTCTTATTTAGTAAAAAATAAAATAAAATTCACTCAAGAATACTCAGTCATTTATCCTAGCCATCTGTCTTATTTCCCTCAGCAGTGATTTGTCCTTTATAATCTCCTTGATTCCATGTCTGTAAGAACTTGATTGCTAAATATTTTTAACCTTTCCTTTGAATATAGTTTTATCTGTGTCATATTACATAGCATCAACTATTTGTTTCTCAGTTTCAATGCTTCTGGTAAATGTGTACTAATTCATTTTTAACTTTTTAACAAAGAAAGAATTCTCCCTTATTTTCCTAATAGCTCAGTAATAACTGTTTTTGATTCTTATGTATTCAGCTGTATTCTTTATGGATTTAGAAGCCAGCTTATATCCATTTTATTTATTTTCAGCAAAATGTTCATGAAATACAGATGGACTGGTACCTGTTTGACCATTATTAGGCCTCCGGTGGCTGACTATCATGTATTTCCTTAATGATTTAAATATATTTTATTCTCTACAAACACAGATTTCAAGACCAACTCAAAGGTACAGGTTTTCTATTCAATAGGCTATTTCCAGTATAAATTAAACATTAGGAAGCTGACATTCATATTGAATGCCCACAGGTGTGCAATCCTGGGAGTAGCTGAGGGGAAGCTAATGCAATCTAAGGAGTGAAATGTGCTCTACTGGAAATAGCCTTAGCTTCCTCTAGCTGAGTTCCCATTCTGCCATTTCCTGGCTCTGTGACTGAATAAGTCGCTTAACTTCACAGTGACTTTAAAGTAGGGAAGATAATAAAATCTGCCTGGAATCATTATAATATGAAATGGCATAGTATTTACAAAAGCATTTCATAACTACATAGTACTATAAAGATATACACTATTGTTATTATTCACAATTGCAACACACAAGTATAATGATTATCCTTTTATCATTCATCCCTTTAGTAACTTTTATCAATTCAAAAAATGTTTACTAACATTCACAACATGAAAGCTGGTGCTGTTCTAAGCCATGTGAATAGATCAGTGACAAAGAAAATCAAATCCCCTGTATTGAAGATCTTACATTCTAGAAGGTGGAGGGAGACAGAAAATAAACATGAAAACAAATGATAAAATAAAGTAAATTCAAATAGGGATTAGTGTTTTCTCATCCTTTGTGACATTAGGTGGTCCTTTTGAACTGAATTTCCCCATCTGTTAATAAATATGATAATAACCTAGCTACTATCTAAAGATGTAGTTGTGATACAGTATATATAAATCTGTTTTATAGACATTATAAAGTGTTAGTTGTTTCTTTTTTTTGTTTTTTAGCACAATTTTGGGTATTCACCATAGTATGTACCTTGAGGGATGCAGAAATGAAAGATACAGTTCTCTTTTGCTCTCAAGGAACTTACTGTTAATTTAGAAAGGCATGTCTAATGGACCTAAAATGGTAGCAAAGAGTATAAGACATAGTAATATATAGTTATTGGCTAAATTGTTCAGATATTACTAAGTGAGACACAAATATACATTAAAGTAAGACATCATATTCTTTTTTGTTTTTATTAGATTGAATTTATTGAAATTTCAGAAACTATATTTTATATATTTCTTTTCAAGATCAGGATAAAATTTTTATTTTACTTGAAAACTTGAGTTTTCTGTGTTCTTATAGAAGCAATGAAATACTAGTATAGAAGCAAGTCTATTTTATCATACTATTATTCATGAGGAAAAATTACTTTCTAAAAATACACTTCATGAATTTTTTTAATCTAGCTCTAACTCACTTACTCTAGTATTAAAGCCTGTATCACTTACCTTCAGAGAAAATTCTGTTGAAAATATATTGTCATTAAATACAAACTTTTGTTTTCTCAGTTTAGCAGCATTATCTTGATTCTGTTATCCTAAGATAAAAACATTCCTTGGTGACTGTCCTCTTGCTTTTTCCTAAAATTGTTTGATTCAGATGTAGTTATTTATAAAGAAGTTTGGCATATTGAAGAGTAATTCTCTGGAGCCAAACTTCCTGATTAAATGTGTTGCTTACTAACCATATAATCTTAACCTATGCTTCAATTTTCTCATCTATACAGTGAGGCCAATGAAAATATCTACTCACTGACGTTAATATATGTAAAGCACTTAGAATAGTGCCTGACAGGTAGCAGATAATATATATTATATGTGTTAGTTCTCCTATACTTCTATTCTCTATAAAGTTGTACCTATTTTTACTCTCATCGTATCCTAGATATCTTACTGTAAAAATATGAGATTGTAAAAATGTGAGATTCTCATTCGTTCTTAACATAAATAAAATATCTAGCCTAAATATCTAATACTCCTACAAAATTAATTAAAAATTTGGCCTAACAGTAAAATGTAATCACAGGGCTAAACAGTAGGTAACATTTTTACTAAAATTTATTTTCACAGGTTTTTCTCTAAATATCAAGAAAAGTACTCAAAAGTTTGTAGGTCACAATTGTTATTTAGTAAATTATAACTTCATTTTGATTTTGAAAGTTTCTGTGAATTACTTTTTGTGTATCAGTTTCATAATATGGAAGGAGGTAATATCACATGTAAAAAGTGATTTTATTCACCTGCTCATGCTGACAAGTATTACCCATCACCTATAGCTGTTTCTTAAGGCCAGTATTTTGCATATAATAGTAACATGGTACTACATGAGGAAAAATGTTTCTCTATTTACTAAGCCAGAAAACCTGCATCCAGTTGACCTAAAAACTATATCATGTTTTGTAGTTATCAGTTTAAAAGAAGGTCAAGAATTATAATTTTATAATATTTGCATTTAATTCAGTCATCCAAAAGTTCACTGCTACTTCTAATTTTAGAAATGCCATTGCAAAAGTGCCTTTAAAGGAAACTGTGCTGGCAAAAATTATTCCTGTGGTGAATATATGATTCTTGTCTGTTGAACCAGAAGCTGAAGATGGATCAGTTAATACCGTGCAAAGTCATACTTCACCATCTTCTCAGCAAAATGAAGTGGTATTGCAAAGATCAATAGAGTGGTTGTAAAGTTAGCAAGTGTCTGAATCAAGTTTTATTTACATAAGATGATGACTTAGCCAAAGTAAGAACATTCTGCCTTAATTATGGGATTAATATCTGGAAATAATAATGACCCGTTAAAGGAAAACAGGTAAAATTCAAATATTCTTTGAAATTCGTATTGTTAGCATTAATAAGATTCAAGTCTTGTTAATAACTTCAGTGATGTCAGAATATGTTCAGTATATCAAATTATTAGCTGTATCAAAAGAAATATGACTGAAACCCAGTTTGAGTCAATAAATATTTATCTCCTGTAGCATACTTTACAATCTATCTTTGACCGTAAGATACATGACTATAACATATTCAGAGATAAATATTCTAAGGATACTAAGTGATTGATTACATGTTAATCAGTATGTATTATAAATAATATAGTCAGATATAGTTTCTAAATAGAATATTTTATTTCAAACATATTTTCTTTCCCTATATATACAGTTAACCTTACCAGCAGACTAATAAACCTTAATCCTACTCTTAGAGATTCAGAGTGGGCATCCAAAAAGAATCCTGTTTCTAAAAACATTTACAGAAAATCAGCCTTATTTCTGTCTGCTATTAGAAAAAAAAATGTATATATATATGTATATATATGACCATCCTTACTGTAATTGACCTGTCTTGAAAGTGTATATAAGTTTATTTTAGTTTTCTGGTATTAATATGGTGTCCTATGTCCTTTATTTTCTAAAACCATCTTACTATATTACTTGAGACCAAGGTGAATAATGATGAGCTGAAAGCTGTAGTGGAAGTGAATCCATCTCAACCTACGTGTGAATTAGTAGCAAAATTTGACATTATTATTCCAACAATATTGGACCATTTGAAACAAATCGGCAAGGTAAAGAAGCTGGATAGATGGGTTCCGCCTGAACCAAACAAACGTCAGCAGAGAAATAATCTTGAAGCCTGCCTTTCTTTACTGTCATGACATAAAGGCGAACTTTTGTCTTGTTATGCGTGATGAAAAATGGATATTTTTGACAATCACCAGTGATCAGGGCTATGGTTGGATAAAAATGAAGTACAAAAACACAGTCCAAAACCAAATATTCACCACAAAAAGCTAACAGTGTCTGTTTGGTGGTCCTCCCACCTCAGCCTCCAGAGTAGCTGGGACTACAGGCATACACCACCATGTGCAGCTAATTTTTTTTATTTTTTGTAGAAGGGGATGTCTCACTGTTGTTGCCCAGGCTGGTCTCCAACTCCTGGCCTTAAGCAATCCTCCTGCCTCAGCCTCCCAAAGTGCTGTGATTACAGACATGAGCCACCACACCCAGCTAATACCTTTATAATTATGAGTAATACACAACACAGATGCCTGCCATGTCTTTCTGTATACTGTGAATTAGCAGAATTTGCTAAGACTTTAAAAGTTGGGATGACTCAGACTTTCCAAGGCTGACATTGGAAATGGTAAGAGTTGTTGGAATGAGAGAAAAGGAGAGGATTCTGTGGTCTTGTTGAATCCTATTCAACTGAGGTAGCCTTTATTGCTGGTGATTTGGATCAAGCCCTGCTGTAGTGCTGCTGACCTCAGCAGAATAAACACCATAGTAATAATATAGATGCTCATTGGGCTTCAGAACCAAAATACACTAAGAAATTAGGGTTGTTTATGTGGAAAAACAAAATATTTATGTAAACAAAGAGTAAGTCTCTCTGCAGTCCATTATTTAATAAGCACCAAAAGAAAAATGAAAAAGAAAAATGTTATGTAACAGCAACATTCTAAGTACCTTAGTAATTTTGTTGTATTTAGTGTATACCCAGTCTTTGTTCTTACCTGCCATATCATAGATGATTTTTTGAGATCAAGTTGGTTTTTAAATCCAGGTTGTTTTATAATTCTTTGCTAAGATTGCTTTCTATTCATTATCTTTTGGGGAACTTTTGGGTCAGAAGTGCCATTGACTGGCACCTACCTAGAGGATTAAAAATAACAAATCTTCTCTTTGCAAAATAACTTGAAATAGCCTCTTGTTAGAAAAAAATAAAACTCCTTTCTGTATCCTTTTACCTTCTCTCTAGCGTATCATTTTTTTAAATATACAACATACAAGAGACATATTATACTTTGCAACCCAGTCCACATATGCATATGTACACATAACAGAAAAAATTTACAAAACAATATTTAAAACATTTGATTTCTTTTCTAATTCTATTGCATCTTAAAACAAAATGAAAACAACCCATTAATGAGTCATCATCCTCAGTTTTTAAGATACTGCTCTAGAATAGATTGCTCCTGCATTTCTCCATTACCCAAATTACTCTCATACCTTAAATATAAAAGCCTGAGAAAATGTCCCATTTTTACCTATGATTATAGTTAGACTAAAGATGGTAAATTACTACATGTTGTTGGAGTTTTTAAGGCAAGACTTTAAGATAAGTCAATATGTTGTTCTAATAAAGCAATTCAAACTTAGAAGCAACTAGATTTTTTAAATTGGCATTCTGTATGAACTCAATAAATAATTCTTAACTGATTATACATCATTTCCTTGGAAGTAACTGAACTTACAGAGGTCATTAAGTGTTCAGTTACATTCAGTTACATCTTCAGGCTCCACTCCTAACTCTAGTCCTCTTGCTCTTTTCACTGCATCTTCAGTTACTTCCTCCACTGAGGTCTTAAGAACCTCAAAGTCATGCATAAGAGTTGGAATCAAGTTCTTCCAAACTCCTGTCAATGTTGATATTTGACTTCCATGAATCATAGATATTCTTAGAGGCATCTAGAATGCTGAAACCTTTCCGGAAAGTTTTCAATTGACTTTGCTCAGATCCATCTGAGGAATCACTATCCATGACAGCTATAGCCTTACAAAATGTATTTCTTAAATATAAGACTTCAAAGTCAAAGTTACTCCTTGATCTATGTGCTACAGAATGTATGTTGTATTAACAGGCATGAAAACAAAGTTAATCTCTTTGTACATCTCCATCAGAGCTCTTGTGTGACTAGGTGTGTTGTCAATGAGCAGTAATATTTTGACAGGAATCTTTTTTTCTGGGCAGTAGGTCTCAACAGCGGGCTTAAAATATTTAGTAAACCATTCTGTAAACAAATGTGTTGTCATTGAGGCTTTGTTGTTCCATTTATAAAGCACAAGCAGTATAGATTTAGCATAATTCTTAAGGTCCCTAGGATTTTCAGAATGATAACTGAGCATTGGCTCCACCTTAAAGTCACCAGTTGCATTATCCCCTAACAGGAGAGTCAGCCTGTCCTTTGAAGCTTTGACACAAGACATTGATTTCTTCTCTCTCGCTACAACAGTCCTATCTTCTTCATTTCATCTACATTAAATATCTGTTGTTTAGTGTAGCCACCTTCATCTGTTATCTTAACTAGATTGTCTGGATCACTTGCTACTTTCCCTTGCACTTTTATGTTACAAAGGCAGCTTCTCTCCTTAAACCTCATAAGCCAATCTCTGCTAGCTTCATACTTTTCTTTGGTAGCTTTCTCACCTCTTTTAGCCTTCATAGAATTGAAGAGTGTTAGGTCCTTGCTCCAGATTAGGCTTTGACTTAAGAGAATGTTGTAGATAGTTTGATCTTCTATCCAGACCACTCAAAATTTCTCCCTATCAGCAAAAAGGCTGTTTTGTTTTATTATTCACATATTCACTGGAGTAGCACTTTTGATTTCCTACAAGAACTTTTTCTTTGCATTCACAATTGGCTAACTCTTTGGCGCAAGAGGCCTGGCTTTCAGCCCATCTCGCCTTTTGATATACCTTCCTCACTGAGCTTAATTATTTCTAGCTTTTGATTTAGAGTGAGAGATATGCCCCTCTTCCTTTCACATGAACACTTACAGGCCATTGAAGGGTTATTAATTGGCCTATGTTAAATATTGTTGTGTCCCAGGGAATAAGGAGGCCCAAGGAGAGGGAGAGAGACAGAGGAACAGCCAGTTAGTGGAGCAGTCAGAACACACACAACATTTATCAATGAAGTTTAATATCTTCTCTGGGCACAGTCTGTGGTGCCCCCGAACAATTACAATAGTAACATCCAAGATCTCTGATCACAGATCACCATAACAGATATAATAATAATGGAAATGTTTGAAATATTGCAAGAATTACCAAAATGTGACACAGAGACATGAAGTGAGCACATGCTTTTGAAAAAATGGCACCTGGCACTGGTTGACTTGCTCCATGCAGAGTTGCCACAAACATTAAATATGTAAAACGCACAGTATCTACAATGCACAATAAGCATAATAAAATGAGTTATGCCCGTATATATTGATTTATTCATTATCTTTCTCTCCCCATTGGAATCTTAATTTTAAAAACTTCCTAGGTGACTTGTGATGGCTTGAGAAACACTAGATGCTTAAAGGGAAATGATGGAGGAAAGAGATGGCTTGTTAAGGCTGCTGCTCTTGTTTTAGACTTGGATTTGAATTAGAAAGTTAACCTCAAGAAAGTTGATATTTTAAAGACTGAAGGCTATTTTGGAGGAGCTCATTTTAGTTTATATCATTATTTTAAAGGTAGCTTTATTGAAGTATACTTTTACATATTATAAAATTAACCCCTTTTAAGTGTACAGTCTGATGATTTTTAGCCACCATTACCACAGTCCAGTTTTAGAACATTTTCATCACCCCCAAAATATCTCTTTTAACAAGCATGCCCTGTTTCTACCCCCAGCCAATCAATAATATGATTTCTAGACATTTGCCTTTTCAGGAAATTTCATATAAATGGAATCATACAATAGATAGTCTGGCTTTAACCTAGAATAAGGTTTTTCAGGCTCATTCATGTTGTCATATGTATCAGTAGTTCATTCCTTTTTATTGCTGAAAAATATTCCATTAGATGGATTTACTGCATATTGTTTATCCATGATAGATACTTTGATTGTTTCCACATTTTGCCTATTGTGAATAATACTACTATGAATATTTGTGTACAAATCTTTTTGATTATAGCCATCTTATTGGATATGAAGTAGTTTCTTATGGTAGATTAAATTTGCATTAAGGCTGTAAAATAAAGCACTAAATAATTTATTTTTTATGAAAAAATAAACACTGGGAAAACCACTCAAATAAGCTTTCTTTTAATTACCTGACTCCTACAAATGCAGTTTGTGTGTATGTAACTGAAATTATTATTATTATTATTATTATTGTGTTTTTCTTTTTGGTCTGTGTTTTCAGTACAACTTGAACAACATCACTTTTGATACTTGCTGTGCCCAAACCATTTGATTATATGTGAGGCCTTCTTTGAATGTTTTACTACTCCTGGAGTACATAAATTGACTTTGAAGAACTAAGGGCAATTCAGAAAGTTTCTTCACACTTTATTTTATATCAATAAGGCTAAAGTAAGCCAAGAAACAGTGTATATATTCTAGTGAAGGATATCTAAATAAAATCTATGTATGGAAAATAAACTGTCATTCAAAACACAAACCTAATGTTTTCTTGACAAAAATATGAACCAATTAAAGGAAAAATATGTTACTTGTAATAAAATTGTGTACAAATTAATGAATTAGTACTACTTTGGAAAAATAGCCTATTTTCTCTGTAACTTACATCCAAAGAATAGTTCTAAAGGTTTTTAAAAGTAAAAAACAATTAAACTGGATGATTTGATGGTTGATAAAATACTGAAAAGCATTAAATTCTAGACTTGAGTGAATCTACTTTAGAATATTATTTTCACCCTGTTTTATTAACTGACCAAAATTTAAAGCTATAAACAACAACCAAAGAATCCTCTACTGTAGGAGAGTCAGTTATTGAACCTAGTACAGAAGCAACTATCATTCATTAGAAAGAATTCTATACTAAACATTAATTTACTCAATTGTAAAGGAGCATTAATGCTCCTTACCTTGCAGAATTAAGAAGAATAAGTTAAATAACATATATTGGTGAAGGTTCATTAAAAATTATAAAATATGCAAATAAAAGAAGGAGCTACTATCAATTCCTGTCTGTCCTAAATGTCTCTCTTTACATCATGGCTTATGGCTCTGGAAATTCAAATTCTATAAGATTGCACAGGGATCCTCTTTATAAACAAATGGAATGACTTTCCACATATGTAGTACTGGTACTACACACTGTATACCATGAGTATATCAGCTTCAGCACCTGAACTGCTTCCTATTACTAAACTGTATATCTCTGACAAAATATGCTGCTGCCAATCTAAATATCCAATAATAGAGAATACTTAGTCATTAGGTATCTAGAAATAAAGGATATTACACAACCATTAGAATGTTTTCAGAGAGCTCTTAATAATATGAGAGAATTAAGTAAGAAGAATTAATGGCCGGGCGTGGTGGCTCACACCTGTAATCCTAGCACTCTGGACCCCTGAGATAGGCGGATCGCTCAAGGTCAGGAGTTTGAAACCAGCCTGAGCAAGAGTGAGATCCCGTCTCTACTAAAAATAGAAAGAAATTAATTGGCCAACTAAAAATATATAGAAAAAATTAGCCGGGCATGGTGGTGCATGTCTGTAGTCCCAGCTACTTGGGAGGCTGAGGCAGAAGGATTGCTTGAGCCCAGGCGTTTGAGGTTGCTGTGAGGCTGCTGTGAGGCTGATGCCACAGCACTCTAGCCCAGGCAACAGAGTGAGACTCAGTCTCAAAAAAAAAAAAAAATAAAGAAGAAGAAGAATTAATTATCTCTAGTTCACAGGTATTACCATGGGAAATTCATCCAGGATGCCAACTTAAAGAAATATAGTTGCTTCTACGTGGCATATATATTATATAACTAGTGAAAAATACAGAATAAAAGATTGTATGTATTTGAGGCTTGACAGAGTGAGCTGAATTTGTGAGGTGAAACTGAGGTAAGGTGTGTTCACACTTCACTGCAACATTTTATTATCCCAAACTTTAGAGGCCTAGAGAATGTGGCCTCCTTTGCATCATGAGATCTCTTTCCTCTCATCCCTTACAATAAATAGTTGATAAATTAAACTGACATTACATATATACTGTATGATCTCAACATTGTAAAACAAAAAAGAAAGAAAGAAAGTTAAAAAACACCAGGAGGCTACATCAAAATGTTAGCAGCTTTCTCTCTGGGTGGTAGGATTATGTGTAGTTCTTTCTTTATACTTTTTCTATGTTGCTGACATTTTCTACAAAATAGTTTCATATTATTTTTTTTTAAATGTAATTGTATTTAAAAAGAATGGCTTTAGACGTAACAAAATGCAGGATACACAGTCGTAAGAAACACATTTACAAAATAGATTTGAAATAGCATATCAATTCTCCAGTTTAAAAAAAGCATTTAGTTTAAAATCTGGCGATTTAAATCTTATGATCTTTGTACTTCCCATCCCTAAAAATATACAGATAGATGTAAACTGTTCTTGGAGGGAAGAGGCCTGAAATCAGTTTCAAAAGAGTTATCTCCGTAGAATAGCACAGTGGAAGAGAATATAGAATAAAGGTCAAGATCCGATAATATGCTGAAATTAAAAAACTTTAAAAATTAAAAATAAACACACACACAAAAAGATCTTAGGCTCTGGAACTATGCTCAAATATTGGCTTTACCAACTGTAATAGCTGTGTAACAACTATTATTGTTGTTGTTATCATAATACTGGAATGCCCTTTCCACAGGGGATATAGATTTTAAACAACGTGACTAGGAAAAAAATATCAATTTTTAAAAATTTTTTTCTTTTAAAAATTCTACTTATTCTAAATCTGGATTTTCATTTCTGAGATTATATTACTTTTAAATTTGTGTTTTTAAATTAGTATGCACATAAATATTTGAGTGTAGGTTGTCTAATAGCACATAATTAGATGAATTCAGGCCATTTCCATGTAACTGCAGATGTGGTGAAAATAGCAAGAGAACTAGAGTTAGAAGTAGAGCCTGAAGATGTAACTGAATGTCTCCATCGCATGATCAGACTTGAACAGATGAGGAATTGCTTCTTATGGATGAGCAAAGGAAGTGGTTTCTTGAGATGGAATCTACTCCTATTGAAGATACTGTGAACATTGTTGAAATGACAACAAAGGATTTGGAATACTTCATAAACCTAGTTGATAAAGCAATGCCAGGATTTGAGAGGAGTGACTCCAATACTGAAAGAAGTTCTACTGTGGGTAAAATGCTATCCAACAGCATTACATGTACAAAGAAATCTTTAATAAAAAGGAGAAGTTAATTGATGTGGCAGACTTCATTGTTGTCTTATTTTAAATTGCTATAGACACCCCAGTCTTCAGCAACCACTACCCTGATCAGTCAGCAGCCATCAACAAGGCAAGACCTTCTACCAGCAAAAAAAATTACCACTCCCTGAAGGCTCAAATTGTTGTTAGCATTATTTAGTAACGAAGTATTTTGCAATCAAGATATGTACATTTTTAGACATAATGCTATTGCACACTTAATAGACTATAGTATAGTATAAACATAACCTTTATGTATACTGGGAAACCAGAAAATTAGTGTGACTGGCTTTATTGCAGTATTTACTTTATTATGATGGTCTAGGCCCAAACTCACACTCTCTCCAAGGTATGCTTATAATATATGAAGTGATGATGGTGACAGAGAGAATAATGGATTATGGTGAAGGCATAAGTTGAGGGATGGATGTTTTTTATATAGGATCTTCAAGAAAGGCCTGTAATGGGATGGCCTTTGAGTAGTCTTGAAGTAAGAATATGGACACCTTTCAAGTTAATAGTTTTTGGTTTCCTCTTTTATTTTATAAATCCTACTCCTGTAAATCCATATTCTTAAAATTTGAATTGTTTAATATTGTATGTGTTTGAGAATTCTTCAAAATAAGAGATCTATAAGATGCAAATGGTATAATTATAATCTCTTACTAACAGTAGTGAATTTGTGTTACTTAGCACATTATCACTCTAATAACCACTTTGGCATTTTTACAAAAATTAGCATTTTTTTCTAGAATATCAAAATCATTTAACATTATTACCAAGTTCTATCCCACATCTATAAACTTATTTTCAAAAGTAGAAATTTCCTTTGGAGAGGTAGCAGTGAATAAGAAAAGAGCCTAATTTACTAAACTAGAAAAATTAAACTCTCAGACATAATGAATTGAGACTGTCTTAAACATGATGCAAAAATACAATTCAGACTACTATTCTTCCTCTCCCCACAAGTTCTTAAGTTATAATCTACTTGTTTTGATGTTCATATTTACTATCTGCAGAAAAACAAGCATCACATGTACTCACCAGCAAATTGGT
>CAUYPO010024524.1:0-46229 GCA_963574435.1 Cheirogaleus major | reverse complement strand
GGCACTCACTCTAGCCTGGGCAACAGAGTGAGACTCTGTCTCAAAAAAAAAAAAGAAAAAGAAAAAGCTGAGTGTGGTGGCACTCACCTGTAGTCCCAGTTACTGGGGAGGCTGAGGCAGGAGGATCGCTTGAGCCCAGGAGTTTGAGGTTGCAGTGAGCTATCATGATGCCACTGCACTCTAGCCAGGGTGACAGACCACGACTCTGTCTCAAAAAAAAAAAAAAAAAACGGGGAGACCCCCATCTCTGCAAAAAATAGAAAAATTAGCCAGGCATGGTAGTCGTGCCTATAGTCCCAGCTGAGAGGCTGATGCGGGAGGATTGCTTAAGCCCAGGAGTTAATTGTTTGTTTTTCAGGCATATACCTCTTAGTTCCTTTGCTCAGGTATGTGCCTCTGTAGGACAGGGACAAACTCTGATACCTCTGTGTACCCCATGGTACACCACGAGGTCCACGTTCAGTGAACACTATTTAGTAGTCACAACAGAGCCCACTTGACTCTAGCCATGTCCATTGCATCCCCTCTCCAAAAAGACATCCACGGCTCCCTGCACTTGTTTTTGAAGTTGCATTGCTTAATTCTAAGAAATTTTTCCACATATATGTTCTTTAGAGAGAAAAGTAGGAAACCATTGCTACATGGTATCATTGAGATGAAGGGTGGTGATGAAGCCAGTGGAGGGCTTGGACCACCATTCTAGCTTCTCCATGGTCCCATCCTAGTGGGGAGGCTGAGTGCTCCTCAGGCTGTGAATGGGGGCACCCTGGGGGTTCGCTTGGGAGACCTCTGGCTCTAGGGAAAGGCTGGAAGCCAATTTGTCAATTGGCTAACTTGCCTATGCCTTCCCCAGAGGCACAGACTCACCGAGCTCAGGCTTCCAGTTTTAGCAGCTCAATCTTGGGGAAGCTTTCATGGTTAAACACCCCAAACCCTTTCCCCTAAACACATATTTAAGAAAAGTTGACTGAGTCACCCTTTTATCAGGGGACATCCCTTTTCCTTTTTAATGTTATCAATTCAATTTTTGTTTTATTAATACAAAATCTCACTTCACTTGATCATCTTGTAATACTCCTCCCTTCCTTCCTGCTCTCCAGGCTGTTTTTGAGGTAGGGATCAACAGAGTAGCCCTTCTTTTGTTGAAAACACTAGCCAAAAAAAGTCACTCAGGAAGCTCAGAGGAGTTCAAAGAACTTTTAAGAAATTTCAGATACAAAGAAGACAGAATCACTCTGAGTATGGGGACGTGGGGGGTTGATTCAACACTCAAGAAGCTCCTGAAAGGCAGCAGACACTGGTGGAAAAGTGGGAGGTACATACACCTACACGTGCACTCACCCAGCTCCAAGAGGGTAGAGGGACAACATCCTGAGCTAGATAACTGTTTCTTCTTTCAGCAGTGTCTCCTTTTGTACTGAGCTCAGTTCTCCTCCCAAACTCTCCAGCTTGTCCAGCTGCAGGCTCCCTTGGGACTCCTCGATATTCTGAGAAATGGGCAACAGATGGCAGCTGGGGCAGGCTATTTCTTCAGAGAGGTAGATGACACCTAGGCAACAGCAAAGCTTAGGGTCAGGTCAGAATGTTGAGCTCCATGTCCTGGAGGTCAGGAACTCCTGATGTGAGTCCCTGTGGTTCTGGACCTGCCCTCTCCCATTCTCCCCTCCAACCTAGAGTATTTATAGAGACAGAAGGGAAAACAGAATGTGCCAACAGACAAGGAATACAAATAGATAAAATCACAGAGCCATGACCAGCGCTGGAAGGCATCTCAGCAATTGCCTAGCCCATTAATAGGTAAGAAAAACAAGGGTTTAGAGAGAAGAAGGTCCAATACAAAACCCAGGCCTCTTGATGCCCAACTCAAGACCTTCAGTAAAGGAAAAGAAAGAAAAATAAAACAGCTGATGTTCATAAGAACAAATAGAGATATCTTGAGTGAATGACAAATGCTGCATTAAGGTTAAGACTAAGACAAAAGATAATTTCTATTTTTACCAGTATAGCAGATTAGATACTCTCCCACTAAAAACAGTAAAAATTCTAAATAAAACATTTCTTTAAAACTTATTTTTAAATGCATCACTGAGCTGGCATCAAAGTAAGACATTCTTAGAAGCCAAAACCAGGAAATACAGCAATCTAGAGAGTTAAGCAAGCACACAATTAGCCTTCACCTTGGCACCCAACCCAGGTAATCCTGAGTTTCCTTCTGTTGGCCATTTGGGGCACAGAAATATATGAAAAAGCCCAGGGCCTGCTCAAGATGGGGAATCTCATAAGAGCTCGTCATATGAAGTTGGAACCTTGAAGTTATCTGTGTTGGCTGAGACTGATAAACATAGGCTGGCTGTTATGTGGATCTGCAGCTAAATTCACAATACAATAGTCTGAGATCCTAGGCTGATGGTGAACTCAAGCACCAGGCAGAAGCAACTGCAAATCCCTTAGGAGGAAATACTTAAATCCAGGTCTCAAAGATTTCCTACAAATAAAATTCCAAGGAAAAGGAATTCACAGTGAAAAAATATAAAACATACAGGAAACAAGACACCACAAGGAAGAGCCTGTAGAAACAGCAGAAGACAGACTCAGACCTGCAAATAATTCATGCATGAAACTTATAAGACACAGAATTACAATAAGTATTTTTCAGCATGTCTGGTAAAAAATATAATAGCACATCAGAGAGCTAAAAAGTAAATGGGTAAAACAGAAGACACATTGAAATAAGTTAGTCAGAATGCAGCCTATAAAGACAAAGAGATGAAAAATATGAAAGAGAAATTAAGACACATGAGGGATAGAGTAATAAGATCTAACTAGAGTCCCACAAAGGAAAAAAGGAAAAGAAAATGGGGAGAAGATAAAAGTGTTCTGTTATAGAAATACTGAAAGACACCACTCCTCAGATTCAGTTCATACAACAAACCGTAACACAAATATCCATACCCTACAAATACCAAAGAAAGTCTGAGAGAAAAGAAATGTTACTTTTTAAAAAGTGACATTTGTATGGACAGCCAACTTCTTAACAGCAACAATGGAAGTGGGAAAATAATGGAATAATATCTTGAATGCTGAGAGAATAATTGTCAATATAAAAATGTTCAGCAAAACTAACTTTAATAAAGAAAATGAAAGAAAATTTTATACAAACCAAATTTGAGACAGTATAACTCTAATGGATCTTCACCAAAAAGCATTATAAAGGATATATTTCAGATACAAGAATGATCTTAGATACAAGCTCTAGAAGATATGGTGAGCAAATAAATTGGTAAATATGTACATAATTGTAAACAAATATTAAATACATAAAATAATAGGAATGCCAAATGTATAAAATAAAAAACAAAAAAATACTAAAACATTAGACAAAAGAGCATATAAATTAGGGTGGGGAAATTCTTGTATTATTTATAAAGAGAATAAATGTATTGATTAACTTTCAACTTTGTTAAGTACACATGTTAACATGTCAAGAGTAGCTACTATAGAAATAAAAATAGACTGTATAACTTCCAAACTAAAAAGAGGGGATGGGTATATACAAACATGAGTGAGATGTGCAACGTATGGGGGATGGTCATGCTTGAGGCTCTGCCTCGAGGGGGGAGGGGGGCATGGGCAATATACATAACCGTAATATTTGTGCCTCCATAATATGCTGAAATAAAAAAATAAATAAAATAAAATAAACCTCAAAAAAAAATAAAAATAAAAAGCAGGGAAATGTAATGAGAATTGTATAAGTAAAAATCAATGAATTCAAAGCAAGGTGGGAGAGGGGCAGGTAGCAGAAAAACTGAAAGGATAAATTAAGGTAGTAGAAAAAATACACATATTTCAGTAATCACAATAAATGCAAATCAATGAAATGCTCCAGTGAAAAGACAAAGATTGTAAGACTAGATGAAAAAAATCCAGCTGTAAGCTATTTAGAGATATCCAAAACATGAAGGCAGAGAAAAGTTTAAAGTAAAAGATTAAAAAGATATTACAGGAAAATACTAACCTAAAGAAGGTGGAGATAGCTATAGTAATATCAGATAAAACAGACTTTATGATAAAAAAGATTACTACATAATGATGAAAAGTTCATTAACGAAATAAAACAATTCTAAACCAATGAGATACCAAAGATTTAAACAACATAATAAATAAGCTTGATCTAATGCTAGAAAGTCTCAATGAAATTGAAAATATAAGATTATACAGCCCATGTTCTCTCACCAAATTAGAACTAAGTTAGAATAACTAACACAAAGATAAGTTACAATAAAATTTCTGTATTTGGAAAATTAAAAGTATACTTTAAAATAATTACAGGTCAAAGAAGAAATCATAAAGAGAACTAGAAAATATTTGAAATAGAACAATAACAAAAATGTTACACATCAAAATGGGACATGCATTCTCAACATGGATGGAGCAGAGCAAAAAAAATTAAAATTAAAAAAGTAGGAGATACAGATAAAAGAATTCCTAGAGTAAAATTAAAGCACTAGATGCCTATTTAGAAAAGAATAAATAATTGATGAACTTAGACCCTGATTTAAGAAGTTGGAAAAAGAATAGCAGAACAAACATAAAGCAAGTAGAAGTTCAAAATAACAGCAAAACTCAATTAAATAGAAAACAAACAAAATATGAAGGTTCAACAAAGCTAAAGCTGGTTCTTTGAAATGACTAAAAAAAGATAAACCTCTGACAAAATTGGTAATGAAAAAAGAGGAAATTATATCACAAACCCAGAAGAATAAAGACTAATAAAGAAAGAAATTTTTTAAAAGAAATAATTAAAATAATAAAAAGATATAAAAAAATAGAAACAAAAAAGAGGAAATTAGATACAAAAAAGAAGTATGTAACTATAGATACAGCACAAATTAAAAATTTTAATAGAAAACATTTTTAGTAACCTTATATCAATAAATTTTATATAAAATTTTATATAAAATACATATTTTATTTGTGTATTTAGTTATATAAAATTTTATATAAAATACATAAGTTAATAGAAATATATAACTTACCAAAACTGACTCAAGAAGAAATAAAACACCTGAATAGTGATATAATCATTAAAGAAACTGAATCATGAGCTAAAAATCCTCCCACAGAGAAACACCATGCCCCTTTTACAGGCAAGCTTATAGAGAACAAAATAATTCTAAATATAAATTCAGAGATTAAAAAAAGAAAGAACACCCCCAAATCACTCTTTGATGCTTGTAAAACCATGATATCAAATCAGTCAAGGTCAGTATAAGAAAGGAAATTTAAAGACCAATCTCACTAGAAAATGTTAGGAAAAAAGTTGAATAACAACAATAAAAAAGATAATAGTCTGGGTGCAGTGGCTCACACCCATAATCCTAGCACTTTGGGAAGCCTAGGCTGGAGGATCACTTGAGACCAGGAGTTTGAAAGTAGCCTGGGCAATAGCAAGATCCTGTCTCCACCAAAAAAAATTGTTTTTAAAATTAGCCAGGCATCATGGCGCATGCTTATAGTTCCAGCTACTTGGGAGGCTGAGGCAGGTGGCTTACTTGAGCCCAGGAGTTTGAATTTACAGTAAGCTACGATCATGCCACTGCAAAACACCCTGGGTGATGGAGGAAGACCCTGTCTCAAAAAAAAAGAAAAAAGATAAAATATAATGTGCAAATTGAGTTTGTTTCAGAAATGTAAAGTTTAAGTTTAGAAACAATGTTATCTGCCATGTTAACATGCTAAAGGAGAAAAACTAATATCTCAATACATATAAAAAGAAAAAGCATCTAATAAAACTTAACATTCACTCATGATTAAAAAGAAAACCAAACTCTTTGCAAACTGGGACTAGAAGGTAATTTCCTTAAAACAATAAAGATTGTCTAACCTAAATATGTACAAAGACTATACTTTATAATCAAACATCAAAAGCATTCCCTTTAGGATCACCACTTCTATTATTATTATACTAAAGGTACAAATATCTAGGGAAAAAATCAAGCAAAAACATAAAATTATAAAACTTTTTAAAACTCATTAAAGAACATCTAATGAACTAGAAAGAAAATATCATGTTCATGGACAGGAAGATTCAATATTTTTTTAAAAAAAAAGAATCAGTTTTCCTAAATTGATCATAAATTTGACATAATTCCAAACAAAATTCAACAGATTTTTTCTGTGAAATGTCACAAGCCGATTCTAAAATTTGTATATATAAAAAAAAGTCTAAGAATAACTAAGATACCTTTCAATAAGAACAAGGGGGAGTAGCCAGATGCAGTGCCTCATACCTGTAATCCCAGCACACTGGGAGGCCAAGGCCTTGAGCTCAGGAGTTCAAGACCAGCCTGACCAACATTGCAAGACCTCCATCTCCACAAAAATTTAAAAATTAGCTGAGTGGTGGTGTGCTCCTATAGTCCCAGCTACTTGGGAGGCTGAGACAGGACGATTGCTTGAGCCCAAGAGTTGGAGGTTGCAGTGAGGTATAATGACGCCACTGCACCTACCCAGATTGACAGAGAAAGATTCTGTCTCAAAAAAAAAGGAAAAAAAAGAACAAAGGGGACAATTTTTCCTACCATATATCAAGATATATATTAAGATACTATAAAGCTCCAGTAATTATGAAAGCATGATTTATGCTTTAAAATAGATTAGTGGAATATGCAAATTTGATTAATGAGTGAAATGGCAATGTAAATCAGTGCAGAAAGTGATTTAATTAATCATTAAATAGCATTACGACAACTGGATATTCCTTTGAAAAACAAAATGAGAGTGATCCCTACATCACACCATAAATCAATGCAACATGAATTAAAGAGTTAAATATAGAAGGCAAAATGACAAAACTTCAGAAGATAATATAATGAAATATCTTTAAGACCTCACCAAGAAAATATTTCTTAAATACTACACAAAAGATAGAAACCATTTAAAGGAAAATATCAATAAATTTAATTACAATAAAATTAGCAATTTCTGTTCCTAAAAGACACCACAAAAGAAGTAAAAAGCCAACCCATAAACTGGGAGAAAATATTTGTAACACCTATAATAATAAATTACTAGTATATAAAATATATAAAGACCTCCTACAAACCAATTTGAAATGGACAAAAATATAGGCAAAATACTAAATAGGAACTCCTTAGAAGAGGAAACACAAATGGCCAACAAACATATGAAAACATGTTAAACCTGATTAATAATCACGGAAACATATTAATAGCATAAGATACCATCTTACACCAACTAAACTGGCAAAGTTAAAAATCTGATGATTTCAAGTGTTGACAACTAGGTGGAGCAACAGGAATTCTTTAACCTTGCAAGTAGGAGTGTAAACTGTTATAGTCTCTCAGGAAATCTATTTGGCATCACCTGATGCCAAAACCTGAAAATATGCAAATTATTCTCAATCCAGAAATTCCAGTCCTAGGCATATATATCCTAGAGAGCCTCCTGCACAAATGCAGTAAGAGTCATGCATGTATGGGAAAGTTCATAACAGTCTCATTGATAATAGGGAAAAAAACTAAAAACTATCCAATGTCCATTAACAGGAAAATAGATAAATTGTAGAATATTTACACAATTAAATACTGAAAGCAATAAAATTGAATGAACCTCGCTTACTCTTATAAACATTGAAGGAATCTCAGAGATATAATGTTGACCAAACATAGCAAGTTCCAGAAGAATAAATACAGTCTAATTACATTTAAAGTTTCAAAACATGCAAAAATAAATAATATATTATTTAAGGATATATATGTGAGTAGAAATTATAAGTAGCATAAATTTCAGAATAATTGATTCTGGAGGGGGAAAAAGAGGATGAGATCAGGAAGAATATGGGGGATGGGGTGCTTTAAAGATACTAGTTATGTTCTATGTTCTACCATATTTCATCAATTCTGAGAAGCCAATTTTTTTTCACATCTTAACATCTCTGAAATAAGGATGTATCTTAAAAGCTGTAGCATTTTAGAATTATACTCGGCATTAATTTTTCTTTCTCAGTGGCACATAAAATAATGGTGTGACTTACAATTAATTTGATGAACTATGGCTATTTCTTAAACTATATGGCAGAAATATGGGTATGTGGTTTATTTTTAATTACTTGAATCTTATAAATATTCATTTTATATATTCAATGTGTAATAAAATTGAGTTTTGATAGCATATGATCATGGGTCAGGTTAATACAGGGGGAGAGGATTAGGAGTAGGAACAAAACCAGACAGGGTTAAGAATCTAGATGGCGATGGCATTTTGAAAATAAAGGGGGTAGAGTAAGGAACAAGATGGTAGATTTCAGGATAAAGTTAGAAATAGAAATAACTGCCTTTGCAACCAGGATGGTGTGAGGGAGACTCCGGAAACTGGAAGAGTTTGGTTCTACAGCCAAGAAAGATAAGAACAGGAAGGCCAGGAGTCGGGGAAGTGCTGAGGCACCAGGGTAGCGCTGTCTGGTAGAACTTTCTGCAAAGACAAATATTTCTCTTTCTGCACTGTCCAGTGTGGTAGCCATGAGACACTCGTGGTTACTGAACATTTGCAATGTGGCTGAATTTTAAACTTTATTCTATTAATACTTTAACTAATTAAAGTTAAATAGCCACATGTAGCTAGTGGCTGCAGTTTGGAACAGCACAGCTCTGGTGAATCCTCACAAGAGAGGCTCCTAATCCCAACAGAGGGCAGGAAGAGGGGCACTAGCCCCTGCACACTCACCAGCCACCACGAACAGAAGGATGCCGAAGCCCAGGACATAATAAGGCCACTGCACGAAGAACTGTGGGGGGCTGGGCTTCATCCTCAGATCCTGGATCTCCAGGGCATGCAGCACCAAGGCCAGGAAGGCACAGGCCCCTGCAGGGTCACAGGGAGGTACCCTCGCTCTCCTCTAAGGCTTCCTGCCCTGGGTCCCGCCTACCTCAGACTTAGAGCCTTGTGTGACCGAAAGCCCATGCTGCTCTTCTGGGAGACTCCTTTATCCTGCCTGCATTCCTCCTTTCCAACTCACCTTGAAGTCCTTGTGCCTCACCTCCCAGGGGCCCATCTTCAGAAATCCCTCTCTTGGTACCCTGTGTGTCTGTGCCTTTGGTCCACTCTAGGTTTGGCCCTCTGGGTGTGACACTGGATGAAACTCACCCTGATTTTCCCATTGAATGTGTTCCACCTGCTCTATTTGCCTGGGAGCCTCCCAGGAAGGGCCCTGGGTCACCCTTTTAAAATGTTAAAAGCGGCCAGGTGCCTGTGGCTCACACCTGTAATCCTAGCACTCTGGGAGGCCAAGGCGGGAGGATCGCTGAGGAGTTCAAAACCAGCCTCAGCAAGAGCGAGACCCTGTCTCTACTAAAATTAGAAAGAAATTAATTGGCCAACTAAAAATATACAGAAAAAATTAGCCGGGCATGGTGGTACATGCCTGTGGTCCCAGCTACTCAGGAGGCTGAGGCAGAAGGATCACTTGAGCCCAGGAGTTTGAGGTTGCTGTGAGCTAGGCTGACGCCACAGCACTCTAGCCTGGACAACAGAGTGAGACTCTGTCTCAAAAAAATTAATTAATTAAATTTAATTAAATTTAAAAAATAAAAATAAAAATAAAATAAAATAAAATAAAATGTTAAAAGCTTCCAAAGGGCAGAGATGGTCTTTTTCATTCATTCATTCATTCAAGAAACATTTCTATTTTATTTATATTATATATTTCGATTGTAATTCTATGCCAGCTTCTGTGACAGTCACTGGGATACACAGGTTCTGGTAAAAAGGCCTCCCAACCAAACAATTCCAAGCCCACATGTTCGGGGCTGGCTAGCAGGAAATGGAGAGTGTTGAAAAGCCCCAAAGAAGAGAGATCCTAAATTGTGGGGGGCAGGTGTGGGAGTGGGTTACTTCACAGAGATGGCAACAGAGGAAGGGCCTTAAAAATTATGCCTCTCTTGGCACCCCAGAGACCATATGCTCCTCTTCTTGTGGACCCCTCCCCAGGCCCTGGCAAGGGACAGGGATTGCCTGGCTGTTCCACACCTGTGAGGAAGCTGATGAAGGCTGACACGAAACTGCACTTCCGGGTCCTTGGGAAGAGCTCAGATGCAAAAGACACCATGATGACGGTGGTGAGGAAAGCCAGTACGACTGCAGAGAGCAGGAAAACCCGGCCGAGGAGGATGTAAACTGCAGGGGACAGAGAGCTGGAGCTGGGGACCCTGACCCAAAGAGGCAGAGCCCAGGTGGGGCTGGCCCCTAGAGCCTTCGCTATCCTCAAGTCCCAAAGCATGGCCTTGGGACTAAGGTTGCCACTTTGCCCCCAAGAGTGCTCTGGCCTCACCATTTTGTTGGAAGTATATGGAAAAAAAGTTACAGTGACATCAAACACTGAAATTATTCATCAGTTCTTAACAAATATTACTATATGAATCTGGTTGTATCAAACCATGTGGGGAAACCATGTATCATCCATTAGGGAAAGTGGTGGTTTTAACAAACAACATGAAATCAAACTTTCATGATAAAAATTTGTCACATGTGCAAATGTGAAGAATCACGTCTGAATTGGTTACACTGAAATAACTCACCCATGCAAAATCAGAACTTGCTGAGGTCAAAACGTTCTGAACTCTATGGGCTCCCCCACACCCCTATTTAATTTTCCTGGTTAACAGGAGTAGTGAAACAGACTAAGATTAACAGGCCAGTGTCTGGTAGCAGAGTAGTTTATTCTCCTACTGCTGGCATGATGCAGACCCATGTTAAAAGGAGTTTGTACACCCTTCTGAGCATACAGAGATGGACAGCTGAGGGTGGGACAGAGGCAAAGGCATTGCGGAGACCCAGAAATTCCAGAATCTACCTTCAGGTTAAACAGTGGTTCTCAACCAGGGGCAATTTTGCCCCTTGAATATTTGCCAAAGCCTGTAAATAATTTTGATTGTCACAACTAACAGTACCTGTAGCACCTACAGCTGGGCAAGTGCGTAGCCAAAGGGACAAGAAGGGGCTGAAGTCCAGCCACACTTTGCTGACCAGGGCTATTCTCCTGGTTTGGAGCAGTGCCCACCTAAAAGGGTGGTGAGAGCTGGTGTCCCCCACAGAGCAGTGGGGCCCCCTCCCTCCTCCTAGCTAGAGCACTCCTAGCTAGAGCACTCATAGCATAGCATTGTTGCTGACACATCTGCTCTGACTCCAGTGATCAACCTGGTGTGATAAACCAGCCTCCTACTTTCCTCCAGCCCCAAGAAAGTGGAGATTCAGGGAAAATGCCCTCATGGGCTTACTAAATTTTTTCCTATCTGCCCCCAATCTGTCCTATCATTCCCAGTCCCCACACTGGCCCCATCTCCCTTCCCTCACCACCCCAGCCCGCCTCCATCCCTCCTTACTGGATAAGGGTCGAGGCTTCCAGCACTTGATATGGAAGCAGTTCTCAAACAGGCCACTGAAAAACACTTCATGGGACTCCTCGTTCATGAGCCGCACCCAGAAGGGAAAGACGGACACCAGTAGGATGAGCAGGTAGCCCAGGCAGGTCAAGGCCGGGGCTATGGCCCAGGTGAATCCCTTCATACCCTTCTCCTCTAATGTCAGCATGACCTGTGCAAGGGGAAAATGTGCAGCGGTGGGACATCGACCAGAATTCTCCTGCAACATGGATGAAAGTGATAGTGGCTGCGAAGTGCCAGCACCATGCATGGCATGGATGTGAGGCTCAGTAAGTGTTGATTTCTTTGCCTGGCTTAACTTTACAGACTACAGATCTCTGCAGCAGACCAACAAATGCATAAAACGTTTTCTGCCACTAACTCACTGGGTGATGGTGGGCATGTCGGGTTCCCCTCTGAGCCCCAATTTCCCCCTCTGGTAAAGTGAGGAGGTTGGACTGGGCCATTCCCTAAGCTTCTTTAGCTCCAAAGTCCTAACCTTTCAACTGTATCAACACCCACCCCACTGGCCATCAGAAGGAAGATCGCCACCCTCTTTTGCAGTCAGCTGTCGGCCTTCTGAGATCTCAGAATGAGAACCAGTGGAGAGAGAGTAGGACCAGCGTCTCAGGTGCCCTTTCTCAGTGACCAGACTTTTGACCACAAGAACCCTGGGCTTAGGTGGGGAGGGTCCATCTGGCCTGGAGGAGCCTTCTGCTGAAAAATGAGCAGATCACATGCAACAGACAGTTTCACGAACACTCTCAGTGTTTCACAGAGCCTACTGCAGCCTCAGGCCCTTAGTGAAGGATCCTCTTACATGGAGTCCGTCATCCACACTGCTCTTTCATCACCATCTGTCATTAGATTTCTTTTGAATGAGCAAATGGCACCTTGGTAGGTAAGGTCTTGTCCCAGCTTTACTACCTCCCAGATGTGTCATCTTGGGGAACTTGCTCAAACTCTCAAGACCTTGGTTTCTCCATTTGGAAAAGGGGAGAGTATAACACCTGCCCAGTAAGGCCACCAGAAGGACCAAAGGAAACAAAGTATATCAAAGTGTCCAGCACAGTGCTTGGTGCTCAGGTGCTTGGTTAAAGCTGGGGGGCAGGGGGCCGAAGACATACTGCTTCTAAAATTCAGATATCCCTGTGGGATAAGGGGCTAGTAGCCACTCATCACTTCAGGGAAAACCTATTCAACAAGTCCTTTCCTCTCTGTGATGAGCCTGGCAGCTCCAAGGAATGAGAGTTTCCTGGAGGCAGCAAGGGAGGAGCAGGGAAGGGAGAGGTGGTGGCTGGAGTGGGCTGCAGAGAGGACAGGCCTAGTCTCAGACCTCCAGGTGGTGCTGTGATGACCCCAGCTACCTGGCAGTGTAGAGGGGACATCAGGTGAAAAGGAAGACCTGAGGAGGCGGGTGCACCCCTAGACAATAGCTCTTCTTTCCAAGTCACACCCAACGCCAGGCCTAGAGACTCCTGCCTACGCAGGATGGGCTTGGCGGCACCAAGATTTACAAGTTGAGTATGATGATTGCAGAAGACAAGGCTGTGGGGTGTGGGTGCTTCTCTCCCCTTTCCCCTGAGCCCTGTGCCAACACCATGCCCAGTGCCAGGCACTGGGGCCTCCCTACGGTCCTGACGAGGCCCTCACTGCAGCTGGGGGGAGGGCCATCTTCCTAAATGCTGATGGCTATGGCCAAACAAGCCTAAGGGCAGAGGGCAAACGGGTGGGTCCCCTTCTGTAACCCCCACACCCAAAAACACTGAGCAAGTGTTTCCTCTTGGATGCTGTCAGAATGATTTGAAATGCTCCAAAGTCCTTCCTCTTCCTTTCTGTCCTTCACTGGCTTCTCTTCTTCCCACCTGAAAAACTGTATCCTTCCCTCTTTCAAAATCTCCCCTTTCCATCTTCCATCCTCTCTCCTGGCAACACTGACCAGTCACCTTACCCTCAGGGCCTCAGCCTCTTTCTCTCTAAAATGATGAAGTTGGTTGGACCAGAGAGAGCTGAGGAGTCCAACTGGCTCTGGAACTCAACAGGAAGGAGTCACAGCTACACTGTGGCCCCGTCGTCTGCAGGAGATAGTGTGTGCTGGGCACTCTCATTTGGTAGTTGGCACCTCCTCCTGTCCCCCACACCTCAACTTCTCTAGAAGTGACCTTGGTGTCTTCCCTATTTCCATCATCCTCTCCTGCACCCCAACTCTAACCTTGAGCTCACACTGGTTTCTCCCTCCCCCGCCAACACTTCCATCTCCTCAGCCTTCCTCATCTTCTCAGTGTTCCTTTCATAAGTTCCCCAAGCATCCATCCTTCCTCTCTCCATAGCTGCCACACCTCCTTCCACACCTGGAACACTCGTCACCCCAGGCCCTCTGTGCATGGATTCCCTCCCCAAGGGTGCCTGCTCTGACCCTCCAAGCCTTTCAAATCTCACTCCCCTGACAAGTGTGGCCTGTACCGTCCACTCCACGCAGCCCTCCCAGCCATTATCCATTCCCTGGACAAAAATTCACTGTGCACTTACGAATCACCCCATGCCTAGCGTAGGCCAGTGGTGGGGATTCAGAGATGAAAAGACAGGAACTTAAAAGCTCTTGGTAACTAATGGGGGGAGACACATGTCACATGACACAGGACTTTGCTCTCCCCTGCCTAGGGACACTATCCCCTGTCTGTCCTGAACCCCCCAGGCCAGGCTGCTCTCCAGTGATGAGGAACTTGTCCTCCCTTCCCCGGGCACTGGCCAGGCCCTGTATGAAACTGTCCTTAGTGCTAGGACTGGACACCTGTGCCTCTACAGACAATTTAAGATACACACTGATGTAGGCCAGACGCAAGGATCATAGCCATTTGAATATAAAAAGGGATTTGTAGATCCCTTTGTGCTGACGAAGACAAGGGCAGCTGGAGAGCAAAGGATGGATGGGGCATGCCAGTCAGTCAATGCTGGTGCTACCTGACCCGCTGCGCCAGCCACCAAGGGCCAGCAGTTTAGTTCAGTGATTCCCAAACCTGAAACTGAGCCAGAGAATTTGTTCTCGTAAGTATGTCCATGTGCATGTGTAGGAAAGGGAGAGAGGATGGGGGAACATGTGATTATAACTTTGTATTTTGCCAGGGCATTCAAACCAAAACAACTGTTACCTACTATCACTGACTTGAGGTTTTGTTTTGTTTTGTTTTGTTTTGCTTTTACTATAATTTTTCAAAGGACCTATAACTCTGGGGAGTAGAAGAGCTGATATTCCTGGTGCCTGGACCAGCATCTGGGGACCACTGGCTTGGCTGCAGGTTCCTCATCTCGATCCCTGGCACCTTCCAGTCTCTGCGCCCCTCCCTGGGACAGCTGGCAACTGCTGGAGACGGGGGTGGGGAAGAGGTGGGCAACCTAAAGCACATCTGGGCTTGGAAGCGGGAGGAGGCTGAAGGAGTGGACCCTTCCCTCCACTGTTCCCTCCTGTAGATTGTGGCAACTGGGGCTGCAAACCGACAGAGGGGCGGTCAGAGGTCCCTTCCTGCTGACAGCCTTTCCTCAGACTGCCAGGAGGCCGCCCTTCTTTGGCCCCAAAGCCACAGTGACAATTTCCAGAGCCCAAGATGAACCCTAACCTGGTCATCAGCCCACAGACCCTGCCCTGCACGTCCCCACAGCCAGTCAGGTGACGTTGGGTGGGGGCTTCTCCACGCCCTTCCCCCACCCCTTCCCAACCTTTGAGCCCCTCCTTTGGTTGGGGTCCCCAGGGCAGGGCTTCCCCCCAGGTGTGTCCCCTTGGGCCCCTCGTCGGCCCCTTCAGACCCAGGCGTTGTCCAAGCTTCCGTTGGCCCCTTAGGCCCCGTCTCCCGCAGAACCCGCTGCCCGGCCCTGGGCAGTGAGCTCCACCCCCGCAACCCCCTCCCCCGCACCCCGTGGTCCCACGAGGGGGGATCCGGGCCTTCCCCACGGCCCACCGCCCTACCTCTCACCTGTCCCTTGTCAGTGATGGGGTGATCTGGCAGTTGCATGTTTACTCCTAGTACTGGCCTCGCTCACGGGAGGGGCGGGGGCGGAGTAATCGAGGGTGGGATGAATCTGAATTCGAATTTCAGCTCTGCCATTACCAGCAGGGCCACTTTGGGTAAGTTACTTCTCCTTCCTGGGTGTGAGTTTTCTCATCTGTAAAACGGGAATAATAATAGTAACTCTGTACCTTACAAATACCCCCCACACATAGGACTACATAAACAGCAGCTCAGAGCTGGAGCCTTGAAGAAGCCCGGAGTCTCTGACTCCCCGGGTGCTTCGAGTCACTCGCCTTCCCCAGACCCTTGCTCAGCACCTCCAACCCCCACCGCGCCCCCAACCCGCATGCACTCTGTCCCAGTAGGCCGACCTTGCACTCATTCATCTCCCTCTTCTCTGCCCTCCCGCAAGGCTGTCTGCCCCTCTCAGAAGTACCAATGGTATTGGACCTGCCCTGGCCAGTTTCAAACTGGGGGAAACTTCAAGAAGTGAGCACTGTTGGAAACAGGACTAGCTTCCAGTCCTGGGGTGGGGGTGAGGGGCTGGTTCTAGTGGCAAGAGCAGCCACTTTCAGCTGGATAAATCACCAGTGCCCTTTGTGCTAATTCTGTGTTCACCAAGGAAATGAATTTGTAACTCCTAAGATTTTAAAAAGCCAGGATCTCCCTACACCCGCCACTAGCTGGAACACAGTCACAGACCACAGGAAGGGGTGAGAGTAGATGGGCTGAATCACCTATCATGTCAGAAGCACATGACAGGTCCTGGTGTTACTGAGGACTCTATTTACTATAAAGTTCAGAACCCAATTTGCAAGCACTTAGGCAAGGGAGGGCCTGTATTGACTTGGCTGGGGCAGTTGGAGGTGCGGCCAAGAGGACGGGAACCAGGCCAGGAGGCCCCTGCAGTCCCCCTCTCTTCCCTGATCTCAGAGAGAGCTTTGATCCCCCCCACCCCACCCCCAGGCTTTCATTCTCCAGGTGGCAGGGCAAATATAGTCACCAACAACTTCTAGACTCATATCTCAAATTTGGCTACCCTAGGGAAAAAGAATGCTTTCCTCACCCCTACTTAGTTCAAAATTTCCCAGAGAAGTATTCTGATGGGCCCAGCTTGGGTCACAGGCTCATTGCACTCTGGCCAAAGGAGATGAGGTACAATGACCAGCTAGCTGCACCCCATAGTGGCCAAGCAAGCAGGATCATGTCAGAAGCCAGCAGTTTGGACCACATATCTGAAGCAGGGTAAGGAGAACTTTCTTGAGGAAAGGGTTGGTGTTCTCCGAAGAAGGGAGAAATCAGGACAGACCACGACAGAATTTTCATATGAACTATCTTTTTTTTTCCTTTTTTTTTTTTTACAAGTAAAACTCAGTGGAAATGAACTATCTTATATAACACTTTTAAACACAGTAATTCCAAAAATGGAGCCTCAGGTTAAGAACTTACTCAAAGGATTATCGATGGTTGCTTAAAACATTAGGCTATGGAGGAATAGATTCTTCACATGGTACTAGAATTTATTATCCTGGCAAATTACCAGAGCACAGAGAGTGCCCCTCACCCAGTGGGGCCTAAGGCTGTATAGAACAGATGCCTGGGGCCTGTGAGGCCAGCCCATCCTAGGACTGGACATTTTAGGCAAGTATTAAAATGAGGGTTTCTTCTACATTTCCATGACCGAGCCTCTACCCATTTCCCCAGCCTCATGCTGATCTTCTCCCCTACACAGGGCCTCTTGACTGTCTGTGGATGCACTCTGTTCATTTTCTCCCACAACATGCTAAAGCTTAGATGTTCTAGAGAATGTGCCTTTTATTTAGCCCATTACCAGAGATTTAACAGCCTGCCCAACATATTCAAGAATGTAAATCCTACTGCTCTCAGGCCCTGTTCAATATCACCTTCTCCATGCAGCTGAAGGTGACCCTTCTCCGGTACCTCTTCTCATCTCTATGAGTCACATAAAACTTCACTCATTCAGTACATTTTACTGAGCACCAATAACATGCCAGGTACAGTTCCAAGCTCTGAGATATATCAGTGAACAAAATGGACAAAAATCCTGCCATCTAAGTTCTTTCATTTTAGTAGAGGAGACAGACAATAAACCATGTAAATTATATATTATCACAAAGTGGTAATAGTTCTATAGATAAAAAAGCAAGCACTGTGGATTAGAGTGCCCCGAAAGGGAATAGGAAGAAGGGCTGCAATTTTAAATACCATGGCCAAAGAAGGACTAAGAAAATAACACCTAAGCAAAGACTTGAAGAAGAGTATATTGGGAAAGATTCTTCCACACAGAGGAAACAGCAAGTACAAAGGCCCTGGGCATTCAAGGAGGCAAGTGTGACTGGAACAGAATGAGCAAGGGGGAGAGTAGTCAGAAATGAGAGCAAAGACATTGCAAGGGGAGGAGAGGACAGTCCTATAAGCTGCTATAAGAACTCTGCTTCTACTAAGTGAGATGGGAAACCACTGGAGGGTTTTAACCAGAGAAAGACAAGATCTGACATTTTAATAGGATCACTCTGGCTGCTATGTTGAATATAGACTGCAGGAAGCAATGGTAGAGATGGGACAACCTGGTGAGAGGTGACGGTGGCTTGGACCAAGATGGTAGAGAGGAGGTGGTAAGAAGTACTTGAATTCTGGTAAAAATGCAGATGGTCATGTCGACAGGATTATTGACTGATAAGAAAAAAACAAAGGTTTCTCTCTGGGTTGAGTAGCTGGAGGGATGGTGTTATTAATACTATCCACTGAGATGGGGAATATTTGTAAACCAGCTACGGCTTCTCCAATAATCTAAAAAGACATTTCTATGTAGCTCCTATACAAGTCTCTTAAGATCACCATGTCCCAAACCTGCTCCAACTTCTGGTGTATAAATATTCTTGCAACTCTTCCATTGCTGAAACATTTTTCAAGATAAAGGGGAGGGGGCACTGTGACAATAAATACTTCCTTTCTCTTCTCCCATATCCACTCATGAAACAAGTTCCTTCTACCTACAACATACTTCTCGATCGTGCCCCTGCTTTCCTGCTATCACTGTTATGTCCTAAAGTCAGATCCTAAGACCTCTCATCTTCAGCTTCTTAACTGGCCTCTGTGTGCCAATGTTTCCCCACCCCATACCACTGTAAGCAACTGTCAGACTGCCTCCCTTAATATACAATGCTCATCTGTCACCTTCCTTTTAAGAAAAATCAACCATTCCCTGACATCCACCAGACAAAATCCAAACGCTTTGGTCTGGCATTCATTTCCCACCCTCTTACTCCACTCTACTTTCACCATCTTATTCACTATCTCATCTTCTCTAAACTCCAGTTAATCTGAGATACTGTTTCTGAACATTTCTATCCCCAGGCATTTCCTTTTCCACCCTGGAATAGCCGCCCTTCTACCTTCACCTGTCTCACCTATCACAATCCTATTTAATTGTGAAGATGCAGCCTCCTTCATGAAACCTGCACCTGCTCCAGCCCCCAGCTGGAAGGGATAAGAATTCAGAGAGATATGTCTCCTCAGGGATCTGAACTACTTGTACAAGAAATATCAGAAACTTGGATGGCAGAAGCCCCTGGACTGCCTCAGCTGACAGTGGCCAGTGTGGGACAAAGCTAGAGAAGCAGCTGCCTTCTGAAATGACAGGCAAATCAAACGTGTCCTGTGGATGAAGGCTTAAAAAAAAGTCTCTTGACTGATCTGCTTCTAATTTAAAGGGAGGGGCGAAACTTATGAAGTTCTTCAAGTAGTTTAACCACTTTGGTACCAGCGTTGACTGTAGTCAACAGCCACAGATGAACACGCACAGCGACTTTAGCCGACAGCCGTGATATGACTTTTCTAATTTTTCATTTATTAAAATAAAATTGTGAGCATTTAAAAATAATGTAATGAAAACATATATGTATATGTTTCCTATTCTGATTTACATTACAAGTAAAGCTGCCTGTAAAGTAAAACAAGCTTTCAGTGCTTTAAAGCTTTCCTCATCACACAAGAGCAAAATGGATTCGTCGTCAATGCACAGCACAAACTATCATGCGGACTGTGAGGGTGGCTGTGGGCAAGGTTTCGCGATCAGTGAGCACGGTACCGAAGTGGTTAACTACAAAGCTGTGTGATCCCAAGCACATTTACCTCTAACAGCAGAAGAAATGAACAATGCTTCCTGTACTGGGTCAAATAGAATCTCCCCAAAACTTCATGTGCACCTGGAACCTCAGGTGATATGATTTAGAAATAGGGTCTTTGCAAAGGTTATTAGTTAAGATAAAATCAAAATGAATTAGTTGGCCCTAGGCCCAATGACTGGTATCTTTACAAGAGAAAGGAAAGGGAGATTCAAACACAGAGACACACAAGGAAGAAGGCCATGTGACAATGGGGCAGAAATTGGGGTGAAGCAGCAACAAGCCAACAAACATCTATGTACCAACTACTATGTATAAGATACTGGTAGAGGGACTATAATGGATATATATGACCAAAGTGCTTTGAAGCACAAAATTAAGAATGTTAATCTCTACCAAAGTGAGTCAGGAATGACATCCCCAAAGAATGACATCAAGCTGAGTCTTGAACTATGATTAGGATCAATAAGGTAGAGTGTTCCAGGTAAAAATAATAGCATATGCTAAGGCTCAGAAACATAAAAGACTACTAAGTTTAAGGAGTAGTGAAAAAAATTCAATGTACATGAAATGTATGCTCCATGTGGGCAGGAAGTAGGAGATAAGGCAGAAAAATAGAGTAGAGCCAGAGAGTGAAGAGACTTAAAAGCCACACTCAGGATTTGGGACAGAGAATAATATGATCAGATTTAGTTCAGAGAAGTGCATGCTGACAGCAGTGTGGAGGATAGCCCAGAGCAGGGGTGGGGGGTGGAGACTAATAACACAGGGTTATGTTAACAATCCAGAAAAAAGTAACAGGAGTCTAAAATGAGGAAGTGGTAGTGATAAGCAACAGAATTAAGCTTCTCTGAAAAAAACTGATAGGATTTGGTGACTGACTGAATACGAAGGGAAGGAGAATGACTCCAAGTTTTATAGCTTGAAACAACCAGTTACCAAGATTGACCAAGGTAGTCATCGGAAAGTAGGGAAGTGGCAGAAAAGGATGAATGTGGAAGTGCACATATGAACATCTAGTATTCAAGAGTTAGCTAGAAGCCGGACCACATAGTGGCACCCAGAGTCACAGAAGGGGATAGCATCACCACAGGAGTGAAGAGAGAAGAGCGCTGAAAACAGTCTTGGGGAAAATCAATGTTTAAGAAACAGCCGGAGCCCAGCACAGTGGTTCACACCTGTAATCCTAGTGTTTCAGGAAGTCAAGGCAGGAGAATTACTTGAAGCCAGGAGTTTGAGACCAGCCTGGGTAACATAGCAAGACCCTGTCTCTATAAAAAAAATTTTAAAATTAGCCAGGAGTGGTGGTGTGTGCCTGTAGTCCCAGCTACTTGTGACGCTGAGACAGGAGGATTGCTTGAGCCCAGGAGTGCAGTGAGCTATGATCATGCCACTGCACTCCAGTCTAGGGAAAGAAAAGAAGAAAGAAAAAAAGAAAAGAAAAGAAATGAAGGAAGGAAGGAAAAGGAAAGAAAGAGGGAAGGGAGGGGAGGAAAGGGCAGGGAAGTGAGAAGAGGAGACGAAGAAGGGAAGAAAGAAGAAACAGCTGGAGAAGTAGGAACAGGCAAAAATCCTGAGAAGGCAAGAGATAGACCAGGAGAAAATGGCACTTCCAAAACCAAGTAACAGGAGTTGCAAGGAGTGATTACATCTAAGGGATCCAAAAAATAAGGGCTGAAAAAATGTGTCCAGTGGATTTGTGCATTAAGCCACTGTTAACTTTGATAAAACCCAGTTTTGATGGAGCAGAAGCAGTGCCCTGCATTGAGAGGTGAATGGCAATTAAGAAGATAATAGCAACTAGTGAAGGTTTTTTTCTTAAAGAGGTATGGTAAGGAAGAAAACACAACTGATTGTACCCAATTTCTCCTGCTCAACCACCAACTCCTGCATTTTTCATGCAAAAATTCTCACATCTGTTTGTTTCCTTCCTCACAGCCCTGAGTCTGCTCCTGAAGTTTCATGGAGGAGTCTGCCCAGCACAGAGCCCCAGGATGTGTGGGGTTTGGACAGGCAGAGAACACAGGGGAAGGATACAAAAATACAATGGTGGATGGGGCAAAATGTCTGGGTTTGTCTTGGGGACCACTGAGGTAAGACTTCAAAGTCGAGTTGAAGAGGACCCTGAATGCAGGTTATGGAGTATGGATTCCAGCAGGCACTGTGAACTAACTTGAACAAATGAGTCTTTCAGGCAGGCTAACAAGGGCACTTGGCCCTTACAAAGAATAGCAGCAGGGACCCTTGATAAGGCCTTATGCCCCGCCCCCATCTAAAATCTGATTCCTTTTGTTGGGGGCTGATTCTGGCGTTATGCCTTATACTAATCATTCACTATAGTCTGTAATGTACGTGTGCTGAATGATGCAGCGGTAACCAGTATTTTCTTCAGACACGGTTACTGCCTTGGGACATAACAAGAGGCCTGAGTTTCTGCACGTAAACAAATGTTGCCCAGCTCCCACACAGTGGGCCCCCATGGTGGGAGTCTGGAGGCCATAAAGATAAGAAGAACATTCCCAAGATCTGGCCCTGTAAGATGGATGGTAGTCAATGACGGGTAAGATCCCTCAAGGGAGGGATGACCTAAGACAGGCACAATCGTGGGGGCCTGCCGCTGACTGGGAGAGAGCACAAGAAGTTCTTCTGATGGCTGCATTGTTTAATGTTGCTTATTTCGGCCTTGACTTTTGAGTTATGTCTGGCGCTGGCGCCTCAAGTAACGGTTTCGAGGTCTGAGACCATGGGAAATTGTTCCCTTGTGATACAACTCCGGAATTGACGGTTATCACTGCTATGCTCAGATGCTCACGTACAAGGAACTAACCTTGGGTCTAGGGGGTATAAAAATAAAGCGACCAGTGCACTGGGCACTCGAGTCATGTAAAGTCTTTGTGTGTCTGTCTGTGTCATTCTTTTATGTTCTGTGTTCTTCCCCCGTCCTGTAATCGGGCCACGTCACCTTACTCAAAATTCTTTTAAGACCAAATTCATGACCTTCTAAGGCTTCCTGGGCCAACATCTTGTTCACATCGATCTCCTCTTGTGAACTGCAACACTGCTGATTGGCCCGCAGCCTTCATAGTTGACTATTTCAATTCAATTATAAGTTCATGGGTGGGTAGGGGTTAGGTTTTCTTTCAACTTAGTCTCAGCACCTCATAATAATCAGACAATAAATACTTATTAAGTTAAAAATTAGCCTGAACATATAATGAGAAGACTACATGTCTGAAAGAAAATCCCCCAAACATAAGCCATCTCAAAGTCCATGATGTCTAAACCTTTGTCCCCTAATTAAATTATCCGGCTTCATTTTCTTTGAATGGTTGCACACTATATAATTGTGGGGTCCCAGACCGAAACCCAAATGTTGATATGAATAGTCTAACTTTATTCTCCATCCGTAGGTGGCTGACCTGTCTGTTACACTCTACAGACAAGGCACCCTCTTGGAGTTTATACCTTGGGTAGAAAATGCATCTTCCCTAATGATGGAGAGCTTGGGTAGAGTAGGCAGATGTCTACTTTTCTCCTGGTGTTTCGGGTAGGAGACATACTTGGCTGGGTTCATTTCTTTATTTATTCACACATTTACTGAGCTTCTCCAAACGCCAAGCAAGTTAACAGGTACTGGAATGATAGATTCTCACAACAGTGCAATAACAGCGCTGCTGCAGCTTTGCCCCACACAGTGAGAGGAAACATTAGCCACAGGCTTTATTTACAAGAGATAGAGCTTGGGGGGGGGGAGTCAGTAGTCTTGCACCAGCACAATCCTAAATGTAAGGCTAATCTTGTCCATCTCACCTGGGACTGTGGTTGGAAAAACAAATAAATTCTGCCCAAACTTTGTCTAAATGTCAAAGATAAGCCAGCTAGTTCAGCTCCTCACCCTTGCTCTTTGGAGGCTCCTGCTCTGGAGATGGACACATGGACTTCGGAGACATCTGCTCTGGCAGTTTCTCCATGGGCTGGATCCAATCTCCCATATTGCTCCAAGGCCGAGATCTCTAAAATTTCTTCAAAACACGATGCAAGCGACCGGCAATCACCTCAGGAAAGAGTGAGAGAAGAGGACGGATATAATAAGGGCAACGGTAGGTGAAGCTTTCTCCCAAGAGAGGCTCCCAACCCAGAAGGTATTAGAAACTTCATTCTTGCTCCAGGCAGGATGGGCGAGAGCAACCGCCACAGACGGTTCATCGCAGGGCGCAGCCAGGTGAGCAGAAAGCGGTGTCCCCGCCCCTGAGACACTGACGCGGCGACGCCCAGCCCGCCCCACACGGACTCCGGGCGGAGCTCGAGCTCCCCGGCCCCGCCGGCCGCGCTCCCCCGGCCCCAGCGCCGCCCTCCCCGCTCTCCCGCGGGCGCCCGCCGCGCCGAGCCGACGCTCACGCACCCGGAGCCGCGCTCCGCAGCCTCCCGGGGGACGAGCAGAGCCTCGGGGTCCGCGGCGTGCACTTCCGGGGCCCGTCTAGGCAGCTCGGAGGCCTAATCTCGATCGCGGGTTCTCAGGGAGCCGCCGGGGAACGTGGTCCAGAGCGGGGCGGGATGGAGGCTCCCTCGGCATTTGTCCTTCACCGAGGAAGGACTGGAGGAAGACGGAACGGATTTCTTTACCTGTCCTTCAGCGCCCAGGTGGGCCTAGAATCTAATTTGGTTGTTTCCTTGGCATCGCCACTGTCCCGATGTGCTCCCCAGTTGTCCTGCCTGTGACTCCTGCCCTGTGTCACCATTCATCTCCACCGCCCTTGGCGATCACAGGCCAGGCTGACCCTGCCGGGCCAGAGCTCCTTCTCGGGTCCAGCCCGTCCTCCCCTCTGCCGCTCCCCCTAGCGCCTCCAGCTTTGCCTGGAGCACACACGTGAGCAGGGGACGGACTCTACCTGTGGGCTGAAGTAGGAAGAAGAGCCTCAGGGAAAGGGCCAACATCCTAACAGCCTACCAGGCCAGAAGCACAGGTCTGCCAGAGGCACATTCGATATGTTGGAGGACGAAAAGAAAAAAGGTAAAGGAGATGAATTGTTCGTGATAAAGCCTTTCCTGTTAAACTCAGGAATAGCAGCTACCAGTTTTGGAGCACTGAAACTGACATTATCATAATTCCTCACAGCAATCCTATGAAGGTGGCATTTTTTACTGTCTTACATACCAGCAGCTGCAAAGTTAGTGAGCAGCAACTGCAGCATTTGAGCCCAGGCGTCTAACCACACCCATGAAGGCCAGTGGAGAAAGACTGAGTGGAGATGTGTAACATGAGCAAATAAGGAAAAGAAAACACAGACGCTTGTAATTATGCCCAAGTTGTAAATTTATAAACATAAATGAAATACAACAGAGGCTAACCATTTTCTAAAACTGAAGAGAGTAAATGGGAAGTGTTACCAAAATAATTTTAAAATTCCAATACTTTTTTTCCTGTTGATTTGTAAAGGGCACCCCATCTGTTTGAAATCATTCTTACAGTCTTGGACTAAACACTAGCTCCTTCACAGACTCATATTTTGAAGGGAGTGTAAGATGTGATGCCATATGATAAAGAATGTTAGAAAAAAGAGGCCGATGTCAGTTTGCTGACTCCAGCAGAGAGTGCCTGTTGGGAGGCAGTTCTTACCACCGCCCAGGGTGCCTGATCTTTTCTCCAGTCATATATAAGTGCTCCAAATCCAGGGTTCTCAGACAATGCTAGTCCTACACTGCTGTTTGCTATTATCTTTTTTATATTTTATACTATCTCCCTTCTAATCAGGGTCTTTATATGAGTATTTGTATTCGTAACATTGTGAGCACTTACTATGTGACCAGTACCTTTTAATTATCTCATTTAACTTTCATAATGGTATTATTCTGTAGAAAAGGAAACTAGTGAGGTTAAGTAAAATTCCCCATCACACAGCTAATAAACAGTAGAGCAAAGCTCAAATATAGGTACATCAAATTCCAGTCATTGCTTTGACTACTACTCTAACCTGTAGTCATCTTTATCCGATGGACAGTTTAATTCATTAGGTCAACTGTATCCACTGGCTAGCACTGATTATCATAGTGCCTAGGAATTATATTACTGAATGAATGGATGAGGTTACATTTTTAGCTATGGGAATCCCATAGTGCTTTGCAGTCTACATGACTCTCTAAGGGCCTCCCTTGAACTTTGTTCTTAAACCTCCTCAGTTGCCCACATACTATTAATATTTCCTAGAGTGAGGCATTTCTCCAATTATTACCTTGAAAATGCCATACTTGTTCATCTGTAGGCCTTCTGACATGCCAACCCTTTTGCCTAAAATACTCTCCCTGCTCCTCTTCCCGTGTTCCCCACCTTTCCACGTTACCTCTATCAATCCTTTTGCTCAATCCAACAACCTGGGAATCAAACTTGATTCTTCTTGTTACCCCTTTACCCCACTGCTGTATATAACCAGAGGTGATAATAAATCTTATGTAATGTGAACTAAAAATAAAATCCTAAGCCCTCTGCTAACTCAATGGACCCCTAACAGCCAAGGGGGCCTCAGAAACACCTTAAAACTGAGTTCCCAGCCATGATGGGATGGGAGATAGAGCACAATTACATGCGTATGATTTCCCTTCATAAATATTCATGACTCCTCCTATAGCTTATTAAGCATGTATTACTGTATTTCACCACTCAGCTCAGTATAAAACCCTGTTCCCTTTTTTCTTTGAAGTGTATGTGCCTGGCTTCTGGCTGCTGCTGTGCTTACCAACCTGTTGGAATGGCCACCCAACAGGGGGCTACCCTTTATGAGACATAACGCTCTTCTTTTTCCAAAGTATAAATCTCATTATTTATTTATTTTTTTTTTATTTTGTTGGTTAACATTAAAGAGATATGCACATCAGCAAATTCTAATTAGCAGGAAAAAATTAAGAACAAATGTGGGGCACTGAGAAATGGAAATGTAAATCTAGTGATGGGCACATATCTCCTGTCTTGGCAGGAGATATGAATTTGGGAGCTCTGACCTGTCACTGTCAAAATTGTCTAAGCCGCTAGGCACTGTGGCTCACACCTGTAATCTCAGCACTTGGGGAGGCTGAGGAAGGAGGATCACTTGAGGCCAGGAGCACAAGACCAGTCTGGGCAATATAGTGAAACCCTGTCTCTACAAAAAATAAGAAAAATTAGCTGGGAATGGTGGCATATACCTGTACCCCTAGCTACTTGGGAGGCTGGAGCTGGAGAATCACTTGAGCCCAGGAGTCCAAAGCTGCAGTGAGCTATGATCCTGCCACTGCACTCCAGCCTGGGAGACAGAGTGAGACCCTGTATCTAAAACAAACAAAGCCGAAGCCTATTTGATGGAGGGGGTTTGACTAGCTCCTAATATATCGCAGAATATCCCCTCCTACTATCCCAGAGAGCTCAGGGAGCATTTGGGATCAGTTGCAAACTGATGACAATGTCTTATATACTTCAGTTCCTCTGTAAAATGGAGCTAACTCCCTTGCAGAATTGTTGTGAGAACTAACTTTGAATATGTTCATACATACATGCACATGCAGGTAGATGGGGAAAGAGAAGATAAATAAATCAGGTGTCCCTATACTATTAGATTTCTTCTCTTCCTTTCCCCTTCAAGACCAAAAAGACTAAGAACACAGACTCATATTTGGACCAACTAGATATCTGCTTAAAGAGGCAAATTACTTGCCCTCAAGGATTATTTTGATTTCTCATTTTAAAAAATGTGTTTATTAAGAAAGCACATTCTTCCTAGTTCTACTGAAACCTCAAACTTTTTACTCTTATTTTATGTATCAATAATATCCCAATTGAATAACCCTTTAAATCCCAAACATTCAGCATTTGTTCCAGAGGTCTGTGGAAAATCAGGGTTTGTATCAATTAAAAGGAGAGTAATCCACTCTTGCTGTGAAGCAAGTTTCAGTGAGGAATTGAGTTGCAGCCAAGGTGATTCCAAGATTCCCAAATGCTTCTGGGCTGAGGCCTTCAGATTTTTTTGAAACAGATTCTCAGAATATCAAACACACCTTTATTCAAGTGGAAATACAAAAGAACATTCCTACACCAAATGCATACATGTGACTTTTACATATTCTGCTTTTTAAGGATTATGTAATCCTGTTTCACAGTCAGCAAAGGTGACTACTGGCAAGTATGAGCATACATGTTTGATAGGAAAAAAACATGCATTTTTCATTTGATTTTACATTTAGATCAACTCATTCATATATATATATATAAATTTCATTTAGATCCCTACCTTGCCTTGATGAGATCCTATTCTTGCTGATGGCTAAGAAGTAAAATATAGTGGCAGAACTATCCTAGAGGTTAACTACAAGAGGCTTAGAGAGTGAGCAATAAATTTTCATATATTTATTCACTAGGATTCCTAGTGAATATTATAACATCTGAACTATAAAAGCCTCAATTGCTGGACTAGAATTTTTAATAACACTTGTCTTATTCACTAAATGTTGTAAAACTTAAGGAAAAATATAATAAAATGCTTTGACATGGCCTAAGGAATCATGAGCTCTTGGTAGGTATATGATGGTGACCCTAAACTCTGGAACCAACATGTGATCACTTTTATCTGTCAAAAAAGCCATGTTCTTTTATATGGTATGTAGACTCCATTAAAATACAAAATTGTGATGAATGAACAATTATACACAAAGCTCCCACACTTCAAATACTACCCTGAATTGATGAGGGGAGACTGTGGGTAGGGGGATCCAAATAGATAAAGCAGCAATCCTAATGGTTAAAATTTCAGCAGGAACAAACCTGCCACTATCTTGAAATACTGTCTCTAAAGACACTACATAAGAACAGGCATTATCTTTGTTGGAACGCTGAATTTCCTTATGATGCTGATTTTTTCATATGTTCTTTATGTTTGCCCTATCAAAAGTAGACCTGAGCATTTTGCTGGCCATAAATAGAGGTATATAAAGAATTCTGAACTTAAGCATGCAGAATAGGCACTAAATGAATGTAGTTAGGCCACCAGGAGTTTTGTTGGCTCCCAGATGCCCTTAGCATCTCTTTTCTCGGGCTATGTATGCAGACAAGGCAGGTAAAAACTCTAGTGTCACTTGAAAATGTTTAGCTGCCTGCCACACACTCAGGGAAAACTGAACCCTTCATACTTATAAATGGACTGGATGTGGAAATCCAATTCCTTTCAAAAAGATGCTTCGCTCTAGGAAAGACACCAGACCAGTAACATCAAGTACAGATGGCATACCTGCTGGTGAAAAACTTAAAACTAGGAAAGCATCATTTTTGAAGGTGCTTAAGAGAATGGAGAAATCAACAGCAATCCAAGTGTTTTGGCTGTGAAGGAATACCATGTAGGATCCTTTAAAAAGAGCAGGCCTAGGAGTCTGTTTTGGAGAGAACTTAGAGAATAGCAGAAAAAGCTAAATTAGCTACTTGAAGCTGATGTTTAACACTGGTGCATTAATGATATCTTATGGAAGTTGTGAACAGTAAGAACAAATTTCAAGAAAAATTAAAATGTTTATAGGCCATATTAAAATAAAAATCGCTGATCCTATAAATAAAATATACATACCTATTTAGGACACTTATTAAATAAAGGAATGCCACAAGATAATGGCATTGCATTCACCATGTCACCCCTCAGACTAGATTCTTTTGCAATGCAGATTGGGATTATGTTAATATATATTAACAATTTCATATACAAATAATCAACAATTTTGTCTCCAATATCTTGATGTTGGGTAAAGCCTGAAATATGCTGTGAAATTTTTCCATTTGCATTATATCAAATTCTCATCTGGTATGGATATGCTGATTGTGACAAAGACTAGATGAACTACAGAAAGATTTGCCACATTTATTACACTCAAATGCCTCCTCTTGGGGATAGATCATTTGATACTGAATGAGCACTGGGGTATAACTGAATCTCCTCATACACACATACATATTTATTACATTCATAAACTTTTCTGTATGACATGAATTTAATACCAAACAAGGTAGTTGGACTGATGGCTTTTTCACATTCATTTCAGTAATGGAATTTTATTCCAGTATGAACTTTCCAATTATGACTAAGGTATGAAAATAGCATGAAGAATTTAACATTCAATACATTCATAGAGTTTCGCACTGGTATGGATTTGTGGGAGTTGATTAAGAGTTTAACACTAATAGCTTTCCTACATTTGTCACATTCAAAAGGGTTTCTCTCTGGTGTGAATTCTCTGATGTTGAGTAAGGGTTGAGCTATGACTGAAGGCTTTACCACATTCAGTACCTACATGATTTCTCCCTGGTGTGCTCAAATACCGAATGAAGCCTGAACTTGACTAAATGTCTCCCCAAGTTCATTACATTCATAAGATTTCTCTTTGGTATAAATTCTTTCATGCTGAACCAGGTGTGCTCTCTGACTGAAGTTCTTTTCCCATGCATCACAATCAAAGACTTTTTGTCTGGTGAGGACTTCTTGTTGCAGGATAAGATCTGAGCTATGACTGAAACTTTCCTCATAATCACTACATTCATATGACTTATCTTTTCTGTGCATTTTGTGATGCTGAATAAGGCATGAGGTTTGACTGAAAGCTTTTCCACATTCATCACATTCGTGTGGTTTCTCTCCTGTGTGAATTCTTTGATGCTGAATAAGATGTGAATTCAATCTGAAGTCTTTTCCACATTCATTACATGTATAGGGCTTTTCTCTGAAACGAAGTCCTTGATGTTTAATATAGGCCAACCCACACTCATCGTATTCATAGGATTTCGCCTCTTGGTGGACCCTTTGATGTTCAACTAGGTATGAAGTATGACAGAAGTCACTGCCACATACAGTACACTTACAGGGCATTTCTCTGTGAATCCTCTGATGTTGAGTAAGGTGCACACTACGACTGAAGACTCTTTCACAATTGCTACACTTATAAGATTTGGCTCTGGTGTGAATTTTCTTATGTTGAATTATGCCTGAACTTGGACTACAGGACTTATCAGACACTTCACAGGATTTATCAGACGCTTCACATTTATAGGGTTTTTCTCTAGCATGTATTCTTTTATGTCGACTAAGACTTGAGCTCTGACTGAAAGATTTTTCACATTCTTTACATTTGTAGGGTTTCTCTCTAGTATGGATTCTCTGATGTCTAGTAAGGGCTGAGCTCTGAAGGAACATTTTCCCACATGCATCACATTTATAGGATTTCTCAGTGGTAGAAATGCTCTCCCATTTATTAAGGTGGGAGAAATCCATTAAGCTTTCCTTGTACTCACTACTCTTAAAATTCTGTGTTAAATTTATGTGTTCATGTTTATCAGCAGCTGCACTCTGCTTGAAGCTCATGTCGTATTTATCATTGTCATCAATATTCTGTATTCTAAGAACTCTCTGATCTGTATCAAAGGTAGAGTCCAGACTCAAGCTTTTTTCAGGTTCACTGCATTCATTGTTCTTCTCACTGGTGAAGGTTTCCTTGCAGATTGTTATTTGCCTAAACTCTCTCTCCAGGAAGAGAAATTTCCTTAGAATTTCCTGAAGCCTTTCTAATCTGTCCTCAGACTTATACACTTCTCTAGTATCAGGAACTTGGGCAATATCCTGTTTGAGTCTTCCTACTCTCACTTTGTATGAATGTACTTCTTCCGAAATTTTCTGCTTAGGAATCAACAGCTTCTCTTCTCTGGTCTCTCCATCTGATACAATATATAAATAGAAAATGCACATGTAATCTGTATCCTGTACATAGAAAAAGAAAACTCAAAGAGAGGAGAAAATGAAACAATGTAGTATCTACAAAGATAAGAAGATAAGCGAAGTTTATTTACTCTCAAAAATAGGCACAAAATCTCAACAACGGGTGTATGGGCATGAATAGGAGCAGTGAGATAGGATCCAAATGGTTCAGGGTGTGGTAGAAACAGAGGACATGTTCAGCAGAGAAAGATAAGCAGTTAAGGTGTTTCAAAGGAGATAACAGGGAAATAGTTCAAAAGAATTTTAGATAAACATTTTGAATAGGGACCTAGCACAACTTGTGCATAAGGGACTAAATAAATGGACAGGGTCAACCTAAATTGAAGGGCAAAGGAAGGAGCTCTCCATTCTGGGACACAGACAGAGCTCTTCACTTTGAGTGCCAGAGCAGCTACAACTTGGCTCCATAACTGCACTTTACTTCCCTACTAATTCCATCTGATTGATGCAGCCTTACTCACCTGAGTAGTCATCTCTTAAGACTTCTCTATTCTTAGTTTCCAGATCAAAGATCTGTAGATCTTGTTCCAGCTGGGAGATCCCATCAGGCTTGGAAATTGGAAATCCTGATCATAGAGAAGGAAATGGGATGTGGCAATTTATCCCCAGATGCCACACCAGCCACTTTTTATTTTAACTAATGGTTAATAGAGACAGATAGTAAGTTCTAAGAAGACATTAAGTAGGAAGACCGGGAGAGTGAGGAGGGCAAAAGTGCTCTACAAGGAGCTCAAATTTGTGCTCTAGAAAGAGGTATGTTAATGGCCAAGATGACTTGAGAGCAGAAGCCAGTCATTTAAACGTTATTCTTACAAGAGAATTCGTGCATGGGTGTATACCTGTTTTCACAGAAGTTATCATTACCACTCTCCATCTGTTGCCTAAAGATCAATCTTTGTATTAGACTTGGTCTATAAGTATCAAAATGGAGGTTATAAAAATACAATTTTGCTGGACTAGAGAAAGGTGAAACTTTAGCATCTGTTGCTGCACGGTGAGCTAAACTGTAGCAACAGAATCAATGAAAACTGAATAAATATTCCAAGGACCAATCTCAAGAAACAATTAGTTTCGGCTGGTCCCATGGTAGTGGGTTATCAGAACTTATTAACATTAGCGTCACTGAAGTTGGTATTCAAGCCCCCACTGCTAAATTTGACTGGCTGAAGAAAGAAAAAAAAAAAAAAAGAAATAATTAGTTTCAGTGCATATGTGGAAACTAAGAATATGACACACCCTTACCCATTAGGAGCTTATCATTTATTCAACAAACATTTAAGGAGTGCCTCCTACATGTGAAGTATGCAGGGAATAAAGAGCCCAAGCAAAAGGTCCATCCCCTGAAGGACCTCACACTCTACAGAGACAGCTATGAACAACTACAGAAAAGTATAGTGAGGAGAGTACCATAAAAGTGTATCTTCACATAAAATGATCTTTCCATGGCTTGCATAATGGACTGCTTGGCTCTAAATTTCTTTTAAAGCTAAAGCAACACACAATCTGCTTCTGAGGGGACAGAACTTGATACTATTGGTATCAAAGGGCAATCTTTATACATTTAGCCTAGAAAGCTTCTAGCAACACACATACAAGGTCTAACTCAAGCTCCTCATCTCCAAAAGTCGCTCCATTTACTGAAGGTCTATAATATTTACAATTTGTTTCCCTTATCCTGACATATCACTATATAATGGCATTTATACAGATTTTTTTTAAAGTGGTTTTAGGTATTATCATCCTTGATTTATAAATTCTTTGACAGCAGTGACCATGTATCTTATATCTTGCACTCCTTTTGATTCATTTACTTAATAGCTATTTTTTTTTTGAGACGGAGTCTCACTCTGTTGCCTGGGCAGAGTGCCATGGCGTCAGCCTAGCTCACGGCAACCTCAAACTCCTGGGCTCAAGCAATCCTCCTGCCTCAGCCTCCTGAGTAGCTGGGAATAGGCGTGTGCCATCATGCCTGGCTAATTTTGTTCTACATATTTTTAGTTGGCCAATAAATTTCTTTCTATTTTTTTAGTAGAGACAGGGTCTCGCTCTTGATCAGGCTGGTTTTGAACTCCTGACCTTGAGCGATCCTCCCGCCTCGGCCTCCCAGAGTACTAGGATTACAGGCGCGAGCCACTGCACTCGGCATACTTAATAGCTATTTATCAAGTGCCAACTTGTGCCCAAGTGTCAATATATGAACAGCTACCCAATTTTATAAAAAGGGCATTGGACTGCAAAATATGATGAACAGCTGCCCCACCCCCAGGATCCCATGTGAGAGCCTATCAGCAAGAGATTAGAACAGATATAAGAACAGTATTTATTGTGTTTCTGAATTCATGCTGAGCATTAATAGAGTCAGTTCTCTTTTTGGACACTAATTAAGGTTCTCATGTCAAATGTTTTGCAAGTTTAATAAAGAGTGTGACATGAAGCAGCAATATTGTGCTCAAAATTCTAATAACATAATTTGCAACTTTTAACTTTGAGATATTTATTAAGGTGTTTCTCAGTATTTGATAACTAAAACAAATTTTGGTTATTTACTCTGTATCTATATTTAAAACACATATGCACAACAAAAAAGGTTGTCTTCATGTGGGATGAGGGGTTTGATTTCAGACTTGTGTTTAAGGTAATGAAGGAAGGTATTAAGAGAAAATGCCTAGGCAATTAGAGATACAAGAATATAGTTCAGAAAAGAGAACAGACTTCAAGATATAAACGTAAAGTTACCTGTATCATCCGTATCATCAAAATATTAAGGTTTAGCAAGTACCTGGTAGGTGCAAAGTATTATGCCGAGAGCTTTACAAGTTTTCACTCATTTTATACTCACCATAACTTCTATCAGGTAAAAACTATTATCATACCCAGTTTACAAATGGGAATACTAAGATTCAGAGATTCAGAAGTAACTCGCCCAAGATTATAATAACTGGTGAAGCTACCTTTCAAACTCAGACAGCCCTGTTTCAGAACCTGGCTTTTAAACAACTTACTAGTAAAAAATAATGATTGTGAATGAAATCCATCCTTTCCTCCAAAATACTTACAGAAAGAGAAGACCAATATATTGACAATGGAGTAAAAGGTAAAAACAATATAAACAACAAAGAAAACGTGATTAGAATAACCTAGAATAGAATAGAATAGCCAGGATCCTAAGGATTTGGAGTCAAACAGTTTTAATTAAAAGAGATCATAGGCCAGGCACAGTGGCTCACGCCTATAATCCTAGTGTTCTGGGAGGTCGAGACGGGAGGATCACTTGAGGTTAGGAGTTTGAGACCAGCCTGAGTGAAGGTGAGACCGTCTCTACTAAAAGTAAAAAAAATCAGCCGGGCGTGATGCACGCACCTATAGTCCCAGCTACTAGGGAGGCTGAGGCAGGAGAATTGTTTGAACCCAGGAGGAGTTTGAGGTTGCTGTGAGCTAGGCTGACGCCACAGCACTCTAGCCTGGGCAACAGAGTAAGATGCTGTCTCCAAAAAAAAAAAGAGAGAGAGAGAGAGAAAGATCATTCCTTATCAAAGAAATGCAGATCTTTTTATAATAAAAATCCAAACCCTTAGACAGTAGTTTAAGCAATATTCAATTTGAGGAAATTCCACTATAAAGAAATAATCTGTAGGCAGGTCTATGATTTAAAAAAAAAAGGAAAAAAATCAAGAAATAATTTGTACACACTCCTGAAATTTTTATTTGTATTAAAAATTGAGTCTATAGCTCATATCACTTGCTGTTCTTTCAAAAATATTAAAGTAACTAGCATGGGCCAGGTACTTAATACATAATCTAATTTAATCCTCATACAACCCAGAATGGTAGACATTTTTCATGTTTTGTATATGAAGAAAGTATCAGACTAAATAATTTGCTGAACATATTACAGCTAGTAAGTGGAACCCAAGTTTGATTACACAGTTTATATCCTTTCCAATCTATCATACTGCCTGTCACAAAAAGCATTAAAACAGGTTTTCTTGTCATTGACCCAAATGCCTTTTTCCTAAATTTAACTCAGAACTCTATGCTCTCAAAATATGCACTTGCTTTAAATTTTTCCTATTTAAAATTAATTTTTTATTAAAACCTCTTGATTTTATTTAAATCTTCAGAGTTTTCTAATAAGATTTAGTTTAATCTGGTCTTTAAAAATAACATTTAAAATTTACCTTATTATTTGGTTTGCTTCTTTTACCAGAGTTGTGCTAAGATTTTAGCCATCTGGAAGCATCATGCTTTTCTTCCTTGTCCATAATAAATACACAAATAAAATCTATCCTTGGCAATATCACTCTTTTGTAGATACCTGTGAGTACTGCAGTGTATCCCTTGGACAGTTTTACTTGCATGTCCTTTCTTGTCCCAAACTGTATAAATTGGCCTAATTTATCATGGCCATTTGAATTTTTCTTATAATCAGAGTATAGACAACTCATTAAAAATATAAAAAATTCCATACAGACTAATTGTCCCAAGGCACAAAATAGTGAAAAAGAACATGGGCTTCAGAGACATGTCTGGGTCCTAAGCCTATCACTAACGGTGCAAAGATCATTTAACTATTCTGAGCCTCAGTTTCCTCAGATATAAAATAGGAGTAATATTTGCTCACAGGGTTATGCTAAGGATTAAATGAGATATATATATATATATATATATATATATATGTGTACCTAGTAACACATTGGCTGCTCAGGAAATAGTAAATAGCTATGAAACAGTGGTAATCTTCCATGACATCAAGCTCAAAAAGCAAAGGGTATGTGCCAAACATTCCTGACCTATCAATTCACTTAACATCAACTAGAATTTAGACAAGCATTTTTCTAAAGCCATCTTCTGATAGGGTACCTGCCACACTGACCCATGTGAAATGCAACCCAGTTCCCTGAGTCACCAACACTACGTCACAGGTAACTTCTCTATGGGTATGACCCTCAAGCCAGTTATTCATTCACTGTCAACAGAATATGCTTCTTTTTTGATTTGGTAATGAAAATTATTTATTACCTACTTTTTTTATCCAGCTGTTTATATTCTGTATATTTACTACTATGTAGTGGAAGCACTTAACCAAAGGACCAAAATTCTGATGTCTGTGACAAATACAATCCGGAGCTACTGCCATACGAAAAAGACATGAACTAGAAAATGGGATTGCTAAGTCAGGGACTGAATTATAAAGTCTAATTTTACAACTCCAAACAGTAAGTTAATAAATGTATAAACTTAAATTTCAGGTGGAGTTTGCTGAACCCACAAATATGAAAATGACTTCCCAAGGACTGTAAAAATAATTGTTAAGGAGATACTGCTGACTTGGTCATAAAAGCAAGTTAAGTAGGAGAATTTCCTGTGTGCGTGTGTGCCTGGTATGTGTGAGCATGCATGCATGTCCTGTGTGCATGCAGAGATGGCAGAGGAAAACAGGAAAAGTTCAGTCTATAGCATGCTGTGCTATTGGACTGCATTAAACTGCTACAAAGTTTCTTTACTCCAAAAAGTAGACAAGTTAACTGTTGGAAATTCTGTAATTATTAGGTAAAATTAACAGTAGTTTACAATTGTATCACTTTACAGTTTACAAAGTTATTAAATAAACATTCCTTTTGATATCCTGAAATAAAGAAATGTAACTTTTCTGCCCTCCATTTGCCCCTCCATCAAGGACAGTGCTAAGGAACAATTACTCAGGAAAGGTAATATAAATGCATCAATGTGTATAGTACCACAAAGAATAAAAGGGAGGAAGGTAGGACTTTGAAAAGGGAGAAAACTAGAATGTTAAACATGAGGAAAGCCCAGGGGTTGCAGGAGAGTTAGGCAATATAAGGGGCAAGTTGTGTCCACTACATAAAAGGTGGGGCACACAGCATATGTTCCACATTCTAAAATAACATGAAAAGACCATAAATGAAGAGCTGAAGTTGAACTCTGTGGTTTCTCAGAACAAAAGTAGATGACAACCAACCATGGTTTGTGAATGAACTGGCTTCAAAATACATCTGGTTGCAACAGAGGGCTTCCTGGCCCCTTACATTGGAAATTTAACAAAGGTCATTTGAGGAGCTGCAATTTTACACAGTGGTGGCATCCTGGGGAGCTTCTATTCCAGCAGTCAAGTTTAATATCTTACAATCGTGGAAAAGGAGTTTCCGAGCAGGGATGAGCAATATCGATGGGAAGCCGATACTTGGGCCATCTCTTGGAGATTCCTGCTTTAAGGACTGCAAGTGTTTCTCCAGAGAAAGCACTTGCCTGGGTATGACTCAGGGCCGGGCAGGAATTCACACTATGAATCCGGGTGATGGGAAGGCGGAGAAGTATGCCTATAAAGATCAAAGAGCCAGGAATGGAAAACACAAGAAAAACCTTCTCAGTGGGCAGGCTGCCTCCCCACGGATAACACTTTTTGAATCCTGAGCGTAATCAGGGAGATAAGGCAATGCCCTGGATGCCACCATCATAGGCAAAGCCAAAAAAAAAAAAAAGAAAAGAAAAAGTGTTCTAAATGCATATATATATATATACAAAAAGAGTGCAGAAGCAGAAACAGGCAAAAAAAAAAAAGAAAGAGAAAAACAAACAGTAGGGGGCAGCCAATAACCCCTATTGATGCATCTCAACAGCACTATAAATTCCTAATCCCAGCCACCTACTGTACCATTCGAAATGACAAATGAAAGACATGGTTTAATAACTGACCCCACCTTATTGTGGGGTAAATGTCTGAAACTTCTGCTGCCCTGGGTGTGGTTTCTTGGGATTACCATCTGGGTGACTCACTGAAATGTACTCACAGTGAGTGATGCCTTCAAATGAAGTCTTTCAAATTCTGCCTGCTTGGAGACAAATTTTGGGATCTTAAGAGGTGAGGGACTACTCACAAGAAGGATTTTAACTCATCTTTTAAAAAGGCATTTCTTCTTTCTAGGAAAATGGGAAACTCTCAGACATAGGGGCACTAAGATACCATAGAGGAAAGTGTCTGACGGGGGGTTGGGAGGCCACCCAGGGCCTCACCTATAAAAAAGGAAAAGACAGGGAAGATGAGAACTCAGGCAAAGCACAAGAAAGTTTCCCTTTGCTAACAAGGAACAGATGCCCCACAAAAGTAGGAAACATGAACTGGGGATAAGAAGTAGAGTGTATCCTCTTGACACTCTCAAAGGAACCTTAATCACCCCTCCCAGAGGAGGTGACCTTAAAGATAGAGGATTCAAAGGTTTTAAGACCTGGAATCAAAGCCACACTCTACTGACCTCAAAGACCACACAGAAACAAGAAAGTAAAGAAACCCGAATAGGTAAATTGAATAATAAGGTAGTCCTTACCCAGTGAGACCACGTTCCCATAATTCTCTAACATCACTTCTCTGTAGAGGTCCCTCTGAACAGGGTCCAGGTATCCCCATTCCTCTCGAGTAAGGTGCACAGCCACATCCTCGAATGTCACAAACTCCTGAAATAACACATTCTGGCTGCTCTGGGGAATGAAACCACTGTAGCAACATGGCCAGAGAATGAGATGAAGGCGAGGATAACCAGTATGTATTTATGTTGGGAAGGAGGGAGAACAGATTAGAATCTAGGGAATAAATCCCATAACCCTTAAACATCTAAGTGCCCATCACAGAACCATAGACAAAGAAGAACCAGTGTTTGCACGTAGTATTGGGGAGATAGAAAGGTGGTCTGTGTGACATCCAGATCTCTGAACAGGATCGATTCCCAAACTGGGATCTACTACTGAAAAAAATTCCAGGCAAGGTCTACAGATGAGATGAGGCAGAGGCCACACTCCATCAGCAGCAACAGTCCCTGAGGAAAAACAGAGGGTTCCTCAGCTCACCTGGTACCTGGCTGTCATGAGCGCAGCTGCCTGGTCTCCTGGGCTTCCCTCATGGGGAAGAGCAGGCACCTGGGGAACAGGTGGAGCTGAGGGAGGAGAAAGGAGCCAAGAGTGAGAGCAGCCCTTCCCCAGGGCTCCTTTTCAGAAGAGGCCTCTCCAGCCCAAAAGTGTCAGTGGGACCCGCCTTCACATCAATATTCTAGTAAAACCAATGAACAATTATCAGGTACTGGGTAGGTCTATCCTGTTCCTTCTCAGTACCTGCATGCCCTACTTATGCATGTTTAGACCTGTGATACACAATTTTATTACGAAATCTTGTTTCACTTTATCCTCATGGCATAACATTCCTCTCACAGAAGCGTAAGCACTATACCTGTTTTGCAGATTGGCAAAGCAAAGCAAAAAGATTTGCAGTGACTTGTCGAGGGCCAGAGTTATTTAGTAGATTTCTGACCCTTTTCCAGACACTGTTCTGTAAACTTCACTAAGCTTCTCTCTTTCACTGTCTCTGCAACCAGTATGGGAGGCTACAAGAACAAGGAAAGTTGATGTTTCCTCACAATCCTTTCCACACTCCCACAGTGCCCAACAGCACTCTACACACTGTGGCACTCAATCTGTGTTGCTGACACACAAGTTATTTCAAGCACTGGAGTTGGCCACAAGCAATCTAAGACACAGTTCTTATAAAACAAAGGAAGAAAAAGACCAACCTAACAATACATAAAAATGTGATTATATAGTCAAAATGTAGTATGTATACATTTATACAGGCATTGTGCACAATCAAGGAATTTAAGGGTTGCTTTCTTGGCCAAAATTAGATTAGTCACAAACATTGAAATGACAACAGAATGGCAGGTAGCAAAGCAAAGGAAAGAGAAACTAAGTGAAGGGAACAGGGGGAGGGGAAAGGTCCTGAATCTAAGAGGAAGTGAGAGCTAGGCAAGGATTGTGAGATGTGTCAAAAGCAGCATATCTCAGAAATTATTCTGGATGTGGTAACTGGGATGAAGTGAAGGTTATCTGAAGGAAAAAAAGCCACAACAGAGTGACTACCACTCTGCTAATTAAAGAAAGACAAGTTGTCCTTAATAGAGGGGCCCAGCCCAGGACTGAATTGAGTCACATTAGCCCCTCCCTTCCAGTCCTCCCTCTGGGGCCATCTTCTTATTCAAGTCCCTGACCTCTTTCATACCAGGGCCAGGAGCCCCCTCAGGAGGCCCTCTACATGCCCATTCTCCTGGATGTAAGTGCTGTCTCTGCCTTACCCCCAGTGAGTCCCTGTTCCATGTCGGTGTCCTGTATGACCTGAGGCTCTGGGGATAGACCCTCAGACTGGGTCTCCAAAGACTGAAACTGGATCCTTGGTGATCCTGCTGCTTCCTGGGCCAACAGTTCCTCCATCACTGTTCTGGAGGACAATGACCATCACTGTGAGGTGAGATTAAGAGAAATTACTATAATAAATTAAAATATCCCATCATTTTATATTCTCAGGACTTAGCAAAAGTATCTTACGCACTGTAAATACTCAATAAAAAACAGTTGATAATGATTAACCACCCAAAATAAATAATACAAAGAAAAATGCATATTATTCGGTTTCGAATACTTAAGAACCAAATCATATGATCCAAGTATGCAGGTTTAACTGAACTTTACTAATTCAGAATTTGTGGTATTAAAAAAAATCAACACAGTACAATTTAAAAGTGTGAAGCTTTCTCTGGAAAGTTTAAAATATTTAAAATTTACAACCTCCTTTGGAGACACAAGTTTGTAGCCTGAGAAATACTCTAGTTAAGATGGCTCATTATTTTTTTTTTAAAAGAAAGCCCCTTAGGAATTACTTGGTAACAGTCTGTCAGCCCACTTTGAATTACTAAATGGGCTTGACTAATAATAAAACTCCACTTTTGGAGTCAGATCCTTTGCTAACGCAGACTAGATGGGCAGGCCTTTTCCCACAATCCTGAGGTAACACAGAGAAGAGCTGTGATTCAAACAGGTTTAACTGGTGTCCTTCATACCCAAGGACGTGACAAGGTTCCGTCCTCCTTCCAAACCTTCACTAAGCGCCCACGCCCAGCTCCTAGCTTGGTCCTTAGAAGGCCTTGCCCAGCGCTGCTGCCCTCTTCCCACTTCCCTTTTAGTTAGGTTAGACGAAGACACAGTCCCAAAGGGCCTAGGCGCACCCTACAGACCCAGCTCACACTAGGGCACCGGGTCCTACGGTGGGGTCACCGGGGCGGGACTGTGGGGCACTCAGTCTGAGAGGCGAACCAGGACTGAGGAAAAACAGGCCCTCACATCCGGGCCTCTGCGCGCTCCTGGGGAAGGGAACCGCCGCCAGCCGGGGCCAGGCGCTGCCTCCTCCTACTCCTGGGGAAACGAAACAAGGGGCTGCCCCTCTACGACCCCAGCACGGCTTCTGAGTACTCACCCTAGCGGAGGCGCGGGCCTGGCGGCCGTCCGGTCGCGAACACTCTCACTCCCAGGGGCACCACAGCCTTTCCGGGGCCGCTCTAGACTGCAGAGAGGCCGACGCTTTGGCGTCACTTCCGGCGGCAGAGGGCGGGCCCCGGCTGTGGGACCCGGATGAGGAGCTGGGACAGTGCTTCGGGGCCTCGGGGCCTTGTTTGCTTTTGTTTCCCTCGTCCTTTTCCGGTCCTACGGCTCTCACTACTAACCGCCGGGCATGTCTAGCCGTTATACCAGTGACGACCGTGACCGACGTTGGGAAAGCGCCCCTGGCCCTTCTCTGACGCCAGCCGACCTTTGAGAGTCCCCGCAGGGAGGTGGCCGGCCCAAGTGGGAGCGCGTCGGGGGGAGGAGGAATGGCTGACCTAATGGTCCGACTTCTGTGAGTTGGCCGGTTGGAAACTAGCACAAGGGTGCCTGTGCAGAGTGTAAAATAACGCCGATTACTATGAGGCAAGGACCACAAACTCGTGAGATCGAAATCTACTAAAGTCCTTGGGGAAAGCCGGGGCAGCATTGAGCAAGTTAGAATGAAAGAGAGGCTGAGGACCGAGACTGGAAGACAGCTGCATTCCTGCTGGAAAGATTGAACTATGCAGAAACAGAGATAGGTAAAGCATGGTGCACGGGGCCCAGCAACGCTGGTACAGACACCCTTTGGGCATTGTGACCTCACACCCCCGCCCTGGATTCTTAGAGAATGTGATGTCTTACGGATGGAACGAGATCTGCTAGGCCCAGACAAGCCTCTTAAAAATCAGAAACGTGATTTGGAAGGAGCTTTAGATGTTACTTCTTTTTTCTGGGTGCGCTTTCGAAAAAAAAGAGAAAAATGAACTAAAATATTAAAAATTAAAAAAGAAAAAAGTAAAAATATAGATGTTACTTTAAACAAATCAAATGCTGTTTTTTAGTGTTTGTTATTTGACATTTCATATTAAGTATAAGAAAATCTGAAATGTGGCATTGTATTCTATATGCTTTTTCTAACTGCATCAGCTTCTGGGAGATTCTGGTATGCCTTTCCTCTCTTTCCCGCTTGAGTACTGTGGCTGTGATCTAACTTCATACTATGACACAGTCTCTCTATAATCTCATCACAATGGATTCCGGATTAGAGAAAGAAAATGAACTGCTTAGTCCATTGCTTGCTGGACAGCTCCAGTTCGAAACTTGTGTTGAACAGAAATGTACCCCCTGGTGATGTCTGTCATTTCCCTGAGACAACAGATGACACATTGCTTCCTCCTTTTCATAACCACTAATCTAATATCCTAGGATAGCTGTAGGTTTGGAGATCTTTCTTGAGTTGCCATTTCCCAACCTTAAAGCTTCTCACAGGTCATACCTATCACAGAGTGGTGGGAAACAATTTCTAGAGCAAAGGTGAGCAAACTATTTTATCCAGGTTTAGCTGACTCAGTTTGCTCCAGCGAGAGGACCACAGGAGGTATCCATCTAAAAGTCCATTTCTCACCAAGAGTGTCCCACCGTAACAAAGAGTGGTAAGAAACAATAACTACCATTTCATTTTTGGACAAAATTTCCTTTCAAGTTCTCCAAATGCCACAGGTGGAAACAATTAACCAACTCATAAAAATTGTGATTTTTAGCTTGAACTGTACTGCTTTGAAGAAAATATATGTGTGCCTGTAGTCCCAGCTACTGGAAAGGCTAAGACAGGAAGATCCCTTGAGTCCAGGAGTTTGAGGTTGCAGTGAGTTATAATGATGCCACTGCATTCTAGCTGAGGTGACAGGGAGACTCTGTCACAAACAAACAACATTAGGGATTGGGATGAGGGATAGGGCATCTGGTCTTCCGGTGCTGATGTGTTAGTGATGCTTGTAGCACGGTTATAAGTTTAGATTTTAAGTAACACAAAAGGTCCAAGGTGTCATGAACTCCAAAGCCGTATTGTCCAAGTGCGCTCTACTCCCTGAACAGAATCACCTGACCTAACATCTGCAGTGTAAAGCAGATTGCTGGCTCTCCAAACATGCCCATGTCTTAATCGCTGGAACTTAGGAATATGTGTACCTTACAGGGCAAAAAAGGCCTTTGTAGATGTGATTATACTAAGGGTCTTGAAATAAGAAGACTATTCTGTATTATCCAATAGGGTCAGTGTAATCACAAGCCCTTACAAGAGGGAGGCAGGAGTGTTAGAGAAATTTGAAGATGTTATACTTCTGGCTTTGAAAGTGAAGGAAGAGGCCATGGAATGAGCCAAGGAGGAGCCATGGAATGCAGGCAGCCTCTAGAAGCTGGAAAAGGTAAGGAAACAGATTCTCCCCTAATGTTCAGCAGGAATATAGTACTGCTGACACATTTTAGACTTCTGACTTCCTGAAGGATAAGACAGTAAACTTGTGTTGTTTTAAGCCACTAAATCTGTGGTAATCTGCTACAGCAGCAATAAGAAACTAATAGTCATTATATAAAAATCAATCATCTTTATATATATATGAGCCATAAACAACTGGAAAATGAAAATTTTAAAATAATACTATTTACAATAACACCAGCAAATATAAAAAACTCAGGAATGGATTTTAACAAAAGATGGACAAGACCCTGTCATTTAAAATTATAAAAGAGGGAAATTTTTAAAAGACCTGAATAATGAAGAGATCTAACATGTACAGGTATTGGAAAATTCAATATTGGGTACAATGTCAGTTTCTCCCACATTGATCTATATATTCAATACAATACCAACCCAAATCCCAGCAGGTTTTTTTTTATAGAAACTGAAAAACTGATTCTGAAGTTTATCCAGAAATGCTAAAGATTTAGAATTGCTGAAGCAACTTTGAAAAAGAATAAAATTACAGTACTTAAATGATTTTAAGACTTATGAAACTAAAGTAATCAAGACAGTATTATATTGGCATAAAGATAGACAAATAGATCAATGAAGCAGAATAGAAAGTCCAGAAATATACCTAGATATATACAGTAGCTGATTTCTGATAAATTACCAGGTAATTCTGCAGCTAGGAAGGCTGAGCTGAAAATGAAGCCTAGAATCTGTCTATAACAGGGGCAGTAATGCAAAGAAAATCAATTGTGCAGGTCCGCTGAGTTACAGTCAGGGCTCATACAGGGAAAGAGTGGGATCTCAAGACCTGTTCTGTGTCACAGTTTGTCCCCAGGAACCATTATTCCCCATCATGTTGGTCCACCATACTGATGACAAATGCTAAATGTACCCAGTGGGCAGCAAGTGACAAAGATCATAGATGTCCTAGTAAGACATCTGACTGAAGCAGTACATAAACCTGAAGATTCAGAGACTTGTCAAATTGGTGACTTTTTTGGGGGGCCTAGGGGGCTGGTCCAATGGTCCAGGGCATGTAAGGACATCACCCAAAGGTAAAGGACAAGTTGTTTCACCTTTTCCTTCCTAATCCCAGAGAAATTGGCACAGTGCTTGGTGGGCCTCTTCGCATTTTGGAGGCAGCACATACGGCACCTGGGAAAACTGTTCCAACCTACATATCAGGTGACCTGGAAGGCTTCTACTTTTTAGTAGGGCTCAGAGCAAGAGAAGGTTCTATAATAAGTCCAAGCAACAGTGCAAGCTTACTTGCAAATACAATGGCTCCAGAAGTATATCTGGTGGATACAGATTCTGTATGGAGTCCCCTGGCAAGCCCCAATAGGAGAGTGTATTAGTTTGCTACTACTGCCCATAACGAAGTATCACACAGCTTAAACAACAGAAACTTATTGGCTCATAGGCTGGAGGCTAGTAGTCAGAAATTAAGGTGTGGTTCCTTCTGAGAGCTATGAAGAAGAATCTGTCCATGCTTCTCCCCTAGCCTCTGGTGGCTTGCTGGCATTCTGGCATTCCTTGGCTTTGTAGAAACATCTCCCCAGTCTTTGCCTTCATCTTCACTTGGCATTCTCTCTGTGCACTATATCCAAATTTCCCCTTTATATAAGGATTAGAGCTCACATCCAGGTGCCCCCTCCAAAAAAATTCAAAAAATAAAAATTTCCCAAACAAGGATGATAGTCATATTAGATCAGGGACCCACCCTGCTCCAGCATGACCTAGTCTTAAGAAATTACTTCTGCAATGATCCTATTCCCAAATAAGTTCACATTCTGAGGTGTTAGGGGCCAGGACTTAAACATGTGAATTAGGGGTGGAGTGGGGGTACAATTCAAACCATAACAAAGAGTTATGACACAAATACCTATGGTTCTGGAGCAAAGACACGCCTTTTAAGGCAAAAAAAAAAAAAAAAAACACCCTCCATTTAAAAAAGGTTCTGGCATACTAACAAACTTCATAGGGGCTAAAACTTTGACCTTGGACAGCTCATGACTATGCAACCTGAGCTACCTATCATGAGTTGTGTGTTTTTGGTTTTTTGGGTTTTTTTGAGACAGAGTCTCACTCTGTTGGGTGGGCTAGAGTGCTGTGGCGTCAGCCTAGCTCACGGCAACCTCCACCTCCTGGGCTCAAGCGATCCTCCTGCCTCAGCCTCCCGAGTAGCTGGGACT
>CAUYPO010024521.1:0-15242 GCA_963574435.1 Cheirogaleus major | reverse complement strand
AAGATAGTAAGAAGTTCACATGGCCAAATGATATTATAAACTGATATGTGAAAAAAAATACTTCATGTTTTTAAGCAAGACATAAATACATTAAAAATAATATAGTTAGTTAAATGTATTAGCATTAATTTTTGGCAATCTTTTCTCTCTCTTCCCCTTCCTCACATGCACAGACACACACACACACACACACACACGCACACACCACGTGCAGTTGCTCAATGGCATATTTTAACCTAGGATTTGGATTTTACTGTACCCCATAAAGAATATGGCCCCAGGCTCTAGGTTCCTGGTCATACTAGAAGTTAATAACTATAACTATAAGTTATTATTTTTTCATTATTCATAAACTGATTTAAAACACTTCAAAGCATCAAGAAATATTTTCTGAAATTCTATTTTACTCTTATGACATGTAAAACATATTTCTCCAGTGGATAGGGGTCCCCTTCTTACATGCCTTTGGATAATCCTTAGATCTTGGTTCTCCTAACACCAGAGCATAATGTAACCGGATAACAGCAGGAAGATCTTGCATTTTTATAGCACTGTTTCGTATAGCACTTAGAACTTTCCCACATATCATCTCACTTAATCCTCACAAGTACAACTCTCCTCATTTGACAATTGAGAAAACGGAAACCAAATTTATTTTTTCAGGACCATCTGGGAAGGGGAGGAGGGAGAAAGATTAAATTCTGCTCCTCTGGTTTTCATCAAAAAAACAGCTTCAACCACCTGCGTTTGTTGGAATATAAAAGTGACATACTGGTTGCTGAAACTGTCAATGCTGTAAATTTAGATATATTTGGATCTGAATGGGGGAAGATGAGCTGTTTAAAGAAGAAATGGTAACAAACTAATGTTTCTACGCTGGCTCTTAGAGAAGTTAAAATGTTTGGTGGACTATATTCCTTAAGGATAGCATTACCAGTGGTCAAGTATAATTGCGAAGAGATGCCAGCCCAAGGCATATCATGCAATGTGTGTCACTCTCTCCCCTACCCCACAAATTTACCTGAGTGAAATCAGGTTAACACAAACACTGAGGGTAGCCCTGCAGTTAAAAGAAAATTATAAAAAAGACAAAAGAAGTTATGCCATTTGGCTAGAGAAGAGGGCAGTTTCCATTATAAGTTGGCAATGACAGGAGGGCTTATGGGCACATTATACCGTGGGATTGCTAGGTATTATTTTTAACACCAGCTGACAGAGCTACTTCCTTTTATTCTCCCAAGCAAACAGCCTTTCTACGCCATTGCCTTTTAGCAGCAAGCTGAGGCTAGCCCCCAGGCTTATCACCCCAGCCTCTTCCAAACTGCTGGATTTAGGGCAAGTGCTCTTACTTTGGGTGGTATTTATAGTGGAAGTAAAAAAAAATGGCTTCCTAGTTCATTGCTTCGAGAAGGGTGAGTAACCTGAGTTTAGTGGTCTCTCACCCTCTCTCAGGAACCAATTTACTCTGAGATATGTTTAAATGTTCAGTGGCTTAAAGGAAAATTGAGGCTCATAATATAAGCCAGCCTCCCTAAGGTGATGCGAATAGCTCATAACAAAACAATTTTGACTCAGCCAACTGTTCAGCAGACAGTCATAAAGAACAGTGCCCAGGTGATGGGCACTGTATAAACCCCAAACTGAATAGATGTGGGGATTAAAGCATTCAGGGTTTATCAGTCGCTTCTGTGTATTAATGTGTGGTCCTGCTAAGCAGCGTTGGCCATGCTTGTCATCCCCTTGCAGTCACTGTGCACTAATTATCTCTGAACATTATCCCCATTATCTCTAATTACAATAATGAGAATACAAATTTTCCTGGAGCTTTAAGTTACTTCCTGATACTAAAGGAAGAACATTAATTCTTTCAAGTCTTTAAGGTGTCATTAAAGGCACAGCAACAATAACATGCTAAATGGCACCTAGTGGCCGGAAAAAATTTAATATACCTCTTTTAATATAAATTTAATAAATTTAATATACCTCTTTTAGGGCTTGGCACAAAACCATGAGTTCAGGGCAGGTAACAACAGATGCCATATAAAGTAGGGACATAAAGATTTATCCTAACCTGACTATTGAGTTATAATGAAAAATAGTCCTGGTATTTGTGGGTCTTTTTTTGGCTGCAAATAAGATTTCAATTTCTTCAAGTTTTGCAGCACTAAGTCAAGTTGTAACTTTGTTTTTTGTACTTAAATTCTATATCTCTTGCTAAATAATAAAGGTTTGGGCCTGATGAGACAGTGTCTCTTGAATGTGATAACTCCTGAAAACACATTTGAAAGAATCCAAGACCTTCATGAAACCAGCCAAGAGAAAGTCACTAGAATTTAGAGACTATATCAAGACTGTAGAAAGATGTCATATTATGGTGTAAGAACCAGCTTCTCCTCAGTGCAAAATTATTAGAGAGTTGAAACAACACACCTGCCCTTCCAACAATATCACTTACCTTTTCTGACTGGTCCAACTTCTCTCTCAGGGCTGTGGGAATCCTAATATCTACACAACCCCAGTTTGTATGATGGAAGCCACTGTGTTCGAATGTTTTTCATTATGCTCAATTCCTTAAACCTAGCACATGACATTTTAATTTGCCTAGAAAACCCCTTTGAAGACTATTTGCTTTTTTTTTTAGACCCTGATACTTTGGGATAGATATGATCACTACTGCATTTGAACATTTATCAACGAACCAACCCCACATCTGTCCAGAATAGGGGCATGTGTTCCTTTTCTTTCAAGATCGATGCATATATACCAGCTAATAAAACTCAAATAATGGGATGGGAATTTTCAGCTTTTCAATTCAGTTTCTGAACACACTGTTAATATAAAGGATTGTATTTCCACTGTTGAATAAATAACAAATAACATCTTTTGTTATTTTTTCAAAACAAATAACATCCTTTTGTCTTAAGTGGATTTTTTACATTATTACTGGAGTGTAAATTTGTGTTTCTTCTGAGACCACCTCACATTTCAAGTTGCGATACTCACCTATCATATGTACCCAGGATAATCTCCATGGCAACCTTGCTCTCTTTAATTTTTTAGTATTGTCATTTTAAATGTAAATTATCTGGTTGTTTGGTTGCATAAATGACAGGCCAAAAAATACAATTCATTAAAAATGTGCATAACATTGTGGTCTGATGTCTCTAGAAATGAAAGCATAAAAGCCCAGTTTTTCATTATCATGTAGCTTTGTGCTATTGTTTCTCACAGCTTTAACCTCTGTACCTATGCCAAAAAAAAAAAAAAAGAGCCAGAATGTAAGGAATACTTTACAAGCTGAGCCTATCATGAAGGTAGGTAGTTTCCATTCCTTTTATCTTACCTTATTGTGGTGGCTGAAATGGGACTCTGGAGAGATTGACATTCCCAAAGCTGCTTCTTAATAGATTCTAAGAGTCACCAGGTTATTTGAAGAATCACTGACAGATTTTGATGGAGAAGAAACACTCCATGAAACATATCATACACCTTAAATCTAGACATCTACGTAACAATTTATTCCCAACAGTGGGAATAAATTAAGAGTATATATATATCATAAACATATACATAAATAAAAGTTAAAAACATGTGGGAGCCTTTGTCACTTGGGATCCACTCCTCAGCTATGGTAAAGTGCACATCATAACCTTTGACATCCATGCTTGTCACTAATACCATTCAGGCCCCAGAGAAACATTTCTCATCTTTTCCCTGTCCTAGAAATAGAAGGCCACTATGTCCAAACACCATGAAGGTTTTGGGCTATGTTCTTGTTGACATTGAAGATGGACAGAGCTATGAAGTAAGAAGAGGATTTAGGCAGTATATATACTTAGGTTAGAAAGAAAAAATAAATAAAAAACGAATTTGTCAAATCTTTGCACTCACACAGCATAGATGCGATATTCTTGCATAATAAAACACTGTTTCTCAGTGGAACTGAGTATCTTTTTTCTTGTTCCTTTTTATGTTTCAAATGATAATTCCAGAGATATTTATGAATTACTACAATATTCACAACAGTTCCACTTGGTGGAGAAACATTTTGCAATATTAAACAATTCATGTTTCCCTTCAATGTGTACGTCTAGGTATAACATCAAGGTTGTTACACAATCAACATCAAGTTGATTTATAACCTATAAATGCTAAGGACACACAAATGTTAGGGATGAGCCTTTTCTTTGCCTTTAGTCAAGAATTCCTAATTTTGTATTCAGCTCTACCTTACCAGAATAGCCTCTTACCGGGCTCCCCTCTCCACACTACTCTTCTGTAGCTTTCCTGTATTCTTGGGAAGAGATACAGATGGACCAAAAGGATGAACCTCTCCAGCATTCACTCAGGATTTTATCTTCCATGTTAACTTTCTTACGGCACTCATAGACACACAAAGACACAACCTCAAGGCTTTAGGGAGAGAAGAACTATCAAACTCTCACCACAATGTTGGAGAAACCCCTCCCAACTCTATGTGTCCAAATGAAAAGAATTTCCTTCTTGCCCTAAATCTTGTAACTTTATGATCCATTCTAAAACTACAAAAGATTTATTCACATTAAATAGGTAATGCATATCCTGTGAACAAAGCAAGATTTTCTGATCAGTGAGTCATTCCTCAAAAAAAGAAAAGAAAAAGAAAAATTACTCATGTGGGCTATAATCACTTGGTGAAAGTTTCTGGAATGTTACTTTTTAACACTCTTCATTGTATTTTTAGTTCTTTTCTTTATGCTGTAAATTTGAGAAGTTAAACAGCTCTTTGAACTTTATTTGGAATAAACTACTCTTTGTATCACTATTTTAGCAATGCCCAGGATCTACCTAATGGGAGAGGAGGCTATTTCACCAATCTGTGCTCTAAAGTCTTCAGGAATCTGTCTCTCAAGATGTGTAATACATGTGTAAGCTACTATTAATAACAATTTGTCGTGATTAGAGAAAAAATTAGGCAGTTCTTTGACTGTCAGGTTGTTACCCTAATGAAAAGCTGTCAAGATAATTTTATTTTACTCTGAAATGTTTCCATCAATTAACTTTGGCTGATTGCTAGAAAATTAACCTTGGTTTGCCTTTCAGATCTGCTATTCCCAGAATGGTATGTAAATTAAAATAGGGTATCAAATATCTTACTGTTTAAAATTGATTTGTTGGATTTTTTCTATGCTATATAAATAAAACTAATGTCCTAATCATGAAAAATGTAATAAGTATTTTTCTAGGATTAAAAAAGTATACCTGAAAGTGACAAATGAATTCTAATTCCTACGGCAGTTACAAGTCCTATTCAGGTTTTCAGGTTTTCCAATGTCCATAGAACTACTGTATGCTCACATGAAACTATAAAATAATTGAACCAACAAAGTCGCATCAATGCTAGAATTGACACCTACAAGATCTCCTTGACAGTGTTGGAGATGGTGGGCTCCGGAGAAAGAAGAGTGGTTAAGGTCATGCTCATCATTCACATACATGAAGCAGGTTCAGATAATAGGAGAGAGCAGACTATATCAGCATTTTAATGTTCCCAAAAGAACAGAATTAAAGTTGGTGATAATATCTTTGGAACTCCCTTCTCCACCCCAGTTCCGTTTCTCCCTCCCCTTCTACTGGAGTCCTCATATGAACCAGGACAAATTGGGGTGTTGGTGCAGAGAGAAGAGTAATGATTCACTAGACTCTTATCACAGAGCTGAGTTATTAATTACTCTAATTTCATTTAAGAAAAATACAGGAACACAATGTTATGAATAGTATTAAACTTCTCTACAGTTCAAGAAAATTTTGGATTAAATAGACTATGCACTTCCTCTCCTACTTGGTTGTAAGCTCCTCATGACAGGAATAATATCCAATACATAATTGCCTCCCCAAAATATCTAGCACAGTAGTAGATGTTCAATAATTGTTGGTTGATTGAGAGACTAAATGAATAGCCTTCTGCTTCTGATGAAATGTTTCATTAGGTATTCAACTGGGAATAACTAAAAAAGACTGAGGAAAAATGTCTTAAGCCTTCTTAATTGCACTGAAGACCTTGCAAGATTGTAGAGATTTTTCAGGTCAAATTCTACTTGCAGGAAAAAAACAACTCATAAACTAGAACCCCTTTTGCCCTAACAGCAGTTGTTGAATCTGGCAAACTTCAACTTCAGTTTCCATGATCAAACTGGTATGGTAACAGAAAACCAAGCTCAGAACCTGCCATGTGGGGGGTTTAATGGAAGACCCTCCCCTTCATAAAGCTACATTCTCAGTTTAAGTCCAAGCTAGACATAAGCCATCTCTTCTCCCAACATAAGGACACTTCAAGGAAAGTTGCTTTGGTGCTAAAGAGAGAAGGAGGAAATGTCCCTAGGAAGTTATAAATAAAAGCTGGCCACTATGCAGATTTGCAAGCTAAATTTAAATTCACTAGGGGACTGTAACAAATTACCACATTGGTAGGGATGTTGGTGGAAGAGACTAGGAGACAGAGGAGAGATATGGAAACTTTCTGTACATTTTGCCTAACTTTGCTGGAACCTAAAACCATTCTAAATAATAAAATCTATTATTTTTCAAAATTAATTGAGAATCCTCAAAAACCTAAAACTGTGAATTTCTTTTAAAAATTTCAGACTATTGATGTCCCATGCTCTCTAAGTAAATGTAAGTCCACTCTGATGGAATGCACCTTTAATCTAGGCCTCAAGAATTCTGGCAAATACATTTATAAGGATAATGCACATAGTTGAAAGCAAAAAAATACTCAAGAAAAGAAAGCTTCATGAGTAAAATCTAGCAGAAATGGAGTACTTAAAATTTCAAATACTAAAATAATAAGACTCAGAATTGAAAATAAATCAAATTAAATATGAACATGAAAATATTTTCAGGGAGTGTGAAATATAAAATATAGTATAAAATTTCAACAACAATAAAATAGTACTTTTAGAAATGATGGATGTAATAATTAAAATAGAAAATTCGATAAATAGGTTTGTCAGCAAATTATTATAGGTACAGCTGAACAAACACATTGTAAACTTAAAAATAGGCCAAAGGAAATGCTTTAAAATGCAGCACAGAAAAAAGAGATGGAAAGTATGAATCAGCAGCTAAGAAGGTGTAACATACATATAACTGGAGTTCTAGGACTAGGAGAAAAAGGAAGGGACTGGGGCAGTATTTGAAGAGATAATGGCTGATATTTTCCACAACTAATAAAGAAAACCATTGATTCATACATTCAGAATTCCAAGAAGAATAGATATGAAGAAATTCATATTCAGTTATATCACAGAGAATTTCTCAACAACAAAGACCATGGGGAAATTTAAGGCAGCCAGAAGAAAAAAGATAAATTACTTTCAAAGGAGCAGCATTTAGACTAAAGACATCATAGGAAAGTGGAATGATGTCTTCAATTTGCTGAATGAAAATAGTTGCCAACCAAGATAAGAGAGAAATAAATTCATTTTTAGAGAAGAAAGTTTGCCAACATATCCTCACAAAAGGAAATTCTAAAGGAAGAAGGAAAATGACCACAGATCAATCTATGATTTATGAGTAATTAAGTCAAATCCTTACAAGTAAAGCATCATGAGAATTAAGAACTGCCCTTTGGATTTAGCAATGATAATTATTAATGACCTTGATTTAAAAAAAATGTAATCTCTTTGTGGGTGCAAAAGCCTGGCCTGGAGCAAAGGAAAGGACGGAAAGAGAAGAATTTGAGACAAGTATAGATAATTCACTCAAGGAGTTTTGATCTAAAGCGACAGAGAGAAATGGGATGGTGGCTGAAGGGAATCTGGAGCCATAAGAAATATTTGTAAGATGGAAATAAAAACATACAGATATCTGTATATTGATGGAAATAATAGAGAAGATAAAACTGATGATGCAGGAGAGAGATGAGTAGCTTCTTAAGGCAATGTCTTTAAGTAGGCAGGATAGATTGGATGATAGTGGGGGGGGCAGTGGGGGATTGGACTAGATAGGAACTCAGGGTAGTTCATCCTATTCATTGTAATAGGAAAGAAAGTGGAATACATATAAGTCCAGATGAAAAGATATGGATAGATGCAGTGGTAGGAATCTGTGAAAAATCTCTCTGACTTGTTTTTCAGCAAAATAATAAGTAATGGCCTAAGAACAAAGATGATAAGGTGTTAGAGGTTGGGAAAAAGAAAAGAAATTATGTCATAGTCCTGTGAAAAGTAGGAGATTGAATAGACCAGGGAAACATAGTAGATTGTCTGGCTACATTAAAGGTACAGTTGATGCTCTAAAGTCAAGAGTTTAAAATAAGATCAGTCAGTAGGTTGTGGACTTTTCCTCAGCCACATCAACCAGCACAGAGGCAGAGAGAAACGGGGGAGACAATTGCATTTAACCAAATGCTTAGTTTAGCCAAAAAAGTTCAATGAGACAGAAGAGGGCTAAGGACTTGACAGGATGTGAAAAATACTCTAGGATGGGGACATGATGAGAAAGGGAACCAGGAAGTATGTGCTAATGAACTAGTAACTGTCATATTCCTATATTGCTTGGATGTGTGCTTTATAACCATTCTTTAAAATCACTACATATGGTTTATACACCATGTGTATGGTTTGTGGATTTCAACACTTTAATAATGAAAGAGAACATTGAATGAATGAATGAATAACTGATCAATGGCAGCTGATTGGTAAATTGCCTTTTCCACAAGAACTCTTACCTTGGGCTTTGTATGACATTGTTCCTTACATTTTGGGAAAATTAGCTGAATCAAACTCCTACCCTCCCTATTTAAATTTCTAGCAGTCCTGTGTTTCTTATAAGAGCACAAAATTTTTCTTTTAAAATATAACAACTGCCATTCCTGGAAACTCACTCAATAGCATTTTAAACAGTCATTTGCTCCTTTTTAAAAAGCTTTTTATCTTCAAAGTCTCCTCTAAAGCTTTGGAGTTTGTTTACTTTTTGTTCTTAAACCAGCCAATCTGCATAACAACTGTATTTCATTTGAAACTTCCTCTAGGTAGTTGCTAGAAACCAGCTGCCTACCCACTATTTGTGGCATGTTATTGGTGCAACTGAGGATTAGCCAACTGAGGTGATAGTTTTAATTATTTAGGCTATATTTAACTCCTACTCCTTTCTCAAATTTATGAAAAGTTTTTGAAGATAAAAATGCCTATGGTCAAATCCTGCCTTTTTTATTTACTAATTATATAGCCTTGAGCAAGTCTATTCACCTCTCTGAGCCTCAGTTTCTTCAACTTTGCAGGGTTGATAAAACGATATGAAATTAAGACCTGTAAGACATCTCTCATTATTAGTATCTGATGCATAATAGATATTCACTAAATGAAATAATTATTATACCTGATTCCATTTGACTGATTCAAACAGGGGTGGGGAAGCTGCAGCCCTAAGGCAAATTGTGGCCTTCTAGGTCCTTAAGTGTGGCCTTTGGACTGAATTCAAATTTTATAGAACTAATCCTTTTATTAAAAGGGGTACATTAGAGAACGATGAAGCTTGTCTTGCCTCCTTTGGTGCTTAAAAAAGAACAATCTTGAAGTCAGAAGGCCACAGGGAATTTGTCTGTGATTACAAGCATGTCACAGCTCAAATAAGAATGCAGGGTTCCTTTCCCAGGGACTGACCCTCAGGACAATAGTCTTTCAACTAAGCCTCACTGCCTCCCAGGAAATCTAATAATATCCTAGACCTCTCCTGAAGAAATGAGTTGTGTTTATCTCAGTATCTGGCACCTATATCTGGCACCTGCAATGCATCTGGGACCTAGGGCCACATCCTCATCAAGGTGTCACTGGCTCTGTCTTTTAGCCTAATTTTTTCTTTGACTCTGACAGCACATCATAGTTACAGTTTCCCAGAGAACCACAAAGTTCTTCCCAATCAAAGTTTCTGAGGCCATAGTTCTCTCGGCTACTAAAAGTTTCTAAGTTTTTGGTCTTACACTAATCCTTTATTCCCTTACACACCTGTGGAGTTACAAATTGATTCTGGCCCTCTCTTCTCCCCCATCAATTTAACTTCAGAGTTAGTCCAACCATATAAGGGAATAAAGAGGGTGGGGCATGATGACTACAATACAGTAGGTCTCTGCAAGATTGTGTGCATATTTCCTTGTTCTTAGTTCTTTCCTGTTTTATTTTTAAAAATCTAATTTTTGTATTTTGCTTGGAGAAAGAGAATGATGAATTATGTTTCACAATTTATATAGCTGATCATATATCCTATTATTTTATGTATTCTTCCAACAGCTTCCTCCAACAGTCCCCCCAAACTCCCCATGCCTATGTTCTGTCCTCTCATCATGTAATGTTTGCTCTGCTACCATGAAGGATTTGGCAAATTGTGATATGAGTAAGTATGGATAGGGCAATATTTTCTCTCTTTCATTAGAGTATTCTGCTTACTGTGAACTAAAATAAAATCTTAACCCCCCTGGTGACCAAATAGACCCTTTCTTGGCCAAGGTTCCCAGAAAAACCTTAAAACTGAGTTCCCCACCATGATGCAAAGGGAGGTCAGTCACACCTCCTTATACTCCCTCCCTTTTGGAGTTTAGACACTAATACTCACCAGCATTAATGTTAAAATAGAGCTCAATATGTAACAGAGTAGTCAACCCTCTCCCATAAATATGGAAGGGAAATATTGAGAGTAGGGAATATGTAACAGAGGGATGGCCTGAAAAAAAGGGGGAGCAAAAAGATGTTCTGCCTTTCTAAAACTTCCCCTACTCTTTTGGTAACTGCAGCCTGGCCTGCATCCCTGAAGCAGGTTAAGTCTTTTGTTAAAGCTCCCAGGTGGCTCCAGCTCCCCACCTCCCCCAGCCAGGTGGGCAGCTGGCTGAGTTCACAGGCTTTGTTTTTGGCAAAGATGGGACAATTAGAATAGTTAACCACAGTAATTGCCTGAAGCTGAGAATCCTCCCTTTAAAAGCTCTGTATTTCTGCCTTTGTTCAGGAAATTTGGGTTTTTGAGATAAGAAGGTCTACCATATTTCCTCCTTTGCTGGCAAAGTAGATTCTCTTTCCTTCCTTTTCAAACCACTTGTCCTCATTCTTCTGATTCAGCCTCACAGACAAGTGGCCAAGCTTTTGGTAACAACACAGAGTGACAAAACAGACTCTTTGTGGCAATGAGATTCAAAATTGTAAACAGAACCTAAGGCCATGCAAGACAAAGGTTAAGTCATGCCTGCAGCCATCATTTTGCTTAACAGATGACTTTGAGTCCCTATACTGTGGCTTGTCTATGATTAGCATACTTCCTTATCTTAACTTAAAATATTCCTTTCTACTGGTTCCAAACTTTTAAACAAAGCTTTATTCCTAGAACCCATTACAAACCAAAGAATCTCTGAATCCACCTATAACCTGTAAGCCTCTACTTCAAGATGTCCTGTCTTTTCATATCAAACCGTTAGGTAGATAGTGAGGGATTCTGGGTCTCCTAAGGATGAAAGTGGGTACTGTTTCCTCCATATTGGTCCTGCCCAACTCTAATTCTCCATACTTGGGGAAGGAGGGAATACCCTATGAATCTGCCATTAGAACTTGGTGTGCCAGCTGCAAAAGAATGCAAAGGACTCTCTAGCTCATGGGCCAAGCCACATGGGTACCATAAAGTCCAGAAAGTGACCTAGAATCCACATGTGTAGTTAAGGCTCAGATCATGTGACTCCCAACTGTCCAATCAAAGTGGTTCCATTATGACCTCTGAACCACGAGGGAGGTCCCTATCCAGGCATTATAAAATAAGAGGCAGACCATAGCCAATCTCACTCTTTGTCCTTCCTTTTTTCTACTCTGCTGCAACAATGGGTCCAGTCATCATTTGTGGCATATGTACCATGCTCTATAAACTTTTATCTTGCTCTTGCCCTATAATCCTATCTTTCTCTCCTCAATAAACCTCATTTTCATGCTTGCCTAACTTTGGCATATCTGGTCATTCTTTGGCCATGAGCACACCCAATAGTTTCAGACTAAACAAAACTCAATAGTTTCAGACTAAAACCTGACAAAATCAATGTATACACTCCATGTACTGATTTATGATTTTACCTACAATTCCTATCTCCCCAAAAATGTATAAAACCTAACTGTAACCCGGCCACCTTGGGTGCCTTTTCTCAGGGCCCCTTGAGACTATGTTCTCTAGGCCATGGTCACTCATGTTGGCTCAGAATAAACCTCTTTAAATTATTTTACAGAGTTTAGTTTTTTCCACTAACAAGAGTTTAGCATATTGCCTTGATAGTGTTAAGCAACAGTAATGTGTCATTAAGAGTTACTATTGCAAAACTATGAAGACAGTAAAAAGATCAGAAGGGACGAATTCATAGAGCACAAAGGAATGTTAGGGCAGTGAAACTATTCTGTGTGACACAAAAAATGTGGATACCTGTCATTATACATTTGTCAAAACCCATAGAATGTTGACAACACCAAAAATGAATCCTAATGTAAACAATGGACTTTTAAGGTGTCAATGTGGGTTCATTGGCTATAACAAATATACTTCTCAAGTGCAGGATGTTGATAGATTGTACATGTGTGGAGGCAGAGGTTGTATGGGAACTCTCTGTACTTTGCTCAATTTTGCTGTAAACCTAAAACTGCTTTAAAAAGTAATTCTATTTAAAATATAAATATTTTTTTAAAAGATTTATCTTATTACTAGTGATCAGTAGCAAAGTTGACCATTTGTGGTAAGAGATTGTAGGTAATGAGTCCAATTACAATAATGTCATTAGCAGAGTTGATTCTCTCTGCCCACAAAAAAGTTTCTGAAGAAAAGGTACATTTTATTTTGATTTCCAGGAAAGACTTCATAATTGTTCATATGTTGTTTTTAGTTGTGCCATCACTGTGATAATGTTTATTCTGTAACAAAGAGAGTAAATGACATTTCTGGAACTGTCTAAATTGAAGCAACTACTGTGTAATTTGTTTTTTTTTTCCCCCTTCATCCTATTTCATACAAAAAAAATATGCCATACAGATCTAAAAGAGTGATTTATTTTCTCCCCACATCCTGTCCATTCTCTCACCCCAAATTAATATTAACTCATTTCATCCTAATGTGAGGGACACTATGTTTTCCCTTCATACTGTCACGGGGGCCTTATCTTAACTCCTTGTTGTACTGATGTCATTTCCCTAGTAGGACTCCAGCAGACCAGACTTGTAAGTGAACATAGATTAGCCTAAAATTATACTATTATTCTAAACACAGAGGAGTATACTCCATAATTTAAGAGACAAAATATCACTTATTCATTTATAAATGCTATTAAGAAACTTCCATCCATTACTAGTATAATAAATAAATGCAAATGAGAATTCAGCAGAGGAAAATATGACTTCCTACTTCACTAAAGAGACACCATTGTGCTGAATGGTAAAGCATGAGCAAGAATTAAATGTGTAGAAAGGCATTTCAGAGGTAAAGAATAGAGCAAGCTGTCAAGTGGGAAGGGATAAGACCATATGAATACTGGCAAGATGGTAATTGTCCTGCTATCTCAATAACTCCTTACCAAGCAGTAATACAAAAGAATTTTTATTTCCCATAGATTTACATAAGGTATCTAAGTCATATCACATTAGGAAATTACCATATTAGTAAAAATCATAAATGCCTTTTCTACTTTCAAGTACTAAAAGACAGGCTTTCTCATCATTTCAATACATTCATCTACTACCCTTTAACCATATCTTTCTTGATAAAGTAGTGAAGAAAGAGGCTGCAACACAGACCAATTTTCTTTGCAGGATATTACTAATGATGTGAACATTCCAGTGACTGACAGCTCCTGACCCAGCCTACCACAACATCAGATCCATTGTGGTTTGGGAGGTGTGAATGCATTCAAATGGAAGCTAAATTGGTTGTTGAGGGTCTCAACTGTCTAGGATGTAAAGTTCAGCAGGACAGCTCCATGATATTAGAGATTATGTCTGTCCTGTTCACTAATGTTCCCCCAGTTTCTAGCATGATGTCTGGCATATTTGTTGAATATACAAAATGTTTACCAATCAGATTATCTCTTGAGGTTTTGGTATCTATACCTGGAATATGAGGACCTGGAGGCAGAGTCAGGTGTGACCTTTCTTAATGTTGTTTTCTTTGCTTGTGTGTTTGGTTTTTTTGCAGAACAAAATAAATTGTATTGTTAATAAAAATCATGTTTAATTAAGTAATTTATTTATTTTAGTTGACACATTGTAATTATATACATTTATGGAGTACAATTTGATGTTTCTATATATAATTATGTTGTATAATGATCCAATCAGAGCAGTTAGCATATCCATCACCTCATACATTTATCACTTTTTCTGGTGAGAATATTCAAAAGCTTCTTTTCTAGTTATTTTGGAATATACAATACTTTACTGTTAACTATAGTCACCCTACTGTGCAATAGAACACCCAAACTTATTCCTCCTATAAGTACCCATTGACCAATCTCTCTCCATCCTCCCCTCCCTCTTCCATCCTCAGTCTCTTGTAGCCACTATTCTACTCTCTGTTTCCATGATATCAACTTGTTTTTTAGATTGCACATGTGAGTGAGATTGTGCCTTCTTTCTGTGTCTGATGTATTTCACTTAACATGATGTCTTCCAGGTTTATCCATATTGTTGCACATGACAGGATTTGATTCATTTTTATGGATAAATAGTATTCCATATATCACATTTGTCATGGCCCATTTGCAGGACAGGGGATGGACACATAACACAAAGAGACATACAAAGAAAGACACTGACACACATAAAGACGGTACAAGATTGCAGCCCCGAATGCCCCAGTCCTTTTATTCTTATATTCTAAAAATCAAAGTTACTTCCTTATACGTCACCACCCAGGCATTGCAGCAATGGCCATAAATTCAGGAACACGTAGCCTAAGGACACAGATGTCCAATGACTCGGGGTCTTAATGGGTTGCTTAAACCTACGGCCATAAGCCAGAGTTTGAGAAACAAAGACAAGCAATGCAGCCACAAAAGGGGAACTTTGTTCCCATTCCTTCCAGCCTGGCCCCCCCGCGACTGTGCCTGTCTTAGGTTGCTCCCCCCTGCATGAAGGGGCTTACCCGTCGTGGGCTAAACAGCCATCTCATGAGCTCAGGCGGTACCCCATAAGGGCAAGGTGTTTATCAAGTGGCCTCCAGACCCCCAGGGCTGTGGGGATGGGCAACATTTGCTTACGTGC
>CAUYPO010024517.1:0-11065 GCA_963574435.1 Cheirogaleus major | reverse complement strand
AGGGGAGTGGGCGCGGTCCCCAAGCAAGAAGCCCCGAACCAGGGGACGGCGCGGGAACTGAGGTTGCAGCCCGCTTCAGAGTCCCCATGGCCAACTCCCACGGTGACCACAATGGCCAAAGGCAGCGCCCCTCTGCGGGCCCCTTCCCCAAGGGGGTCATTCCGCACCCTCCTGGGACCGTACCCGCCCACCAGCGGGCAAGGCACTCTGCGACACACAGACACCATGCCTTCCGCCACCCCCTGCGCCCCCGGGGCGCGCCTGGAGGGCCCCAGGCCCATTGGAACCGGGAAATCAGCGTCCTCCCGGCCGCCCGTGTCACCCCGGACCTCCCGGCACCTCCGGGCAGGCAGCGGCCCTCTCCCACCGCGACCCGCCGCCTGTCCCTGTCCCCAGGCCGCGGAGGAGGGGTCCGGGAACGGAAAGCCAGCGCTGGGCGGGTGGGGCGCGGCTTGAGGAGGCACAGACGGTGAATAAATAGAAGTAGCTTCGACGCGGGGGTCCGGCCCCTGCGCACAGCAGCTGGGCGCCGAGTCCGGGGTGGGTGCGCGGCGGAAGCCCACCCTGACACTGACCTGGGCCACCCCTGCGGCCGCACCCCCGGCACCCACACCCGCCCGGCTGGGGCGAGGCTCCTGCTCAGAGCTCGGTGACGTGCACCGTGGGCGAGGGCAGGGGGCCCGGCCGGAGGCGCCGCAGGTGGCAGCGGCGGCAGAGCAGGTGGCCCGCCAGGGGGTAGCAGCGGCGTCCGTCCTCCCCGCTCAGCTGCAGCCCGCAGTCCTAGGGAAGAACACATTCCCCAGCCCAGAGTGAGCACACGTGGGGGCGGGCGGACCCTCAGGGCTCAGGCAGCGCGGTGGGGACGGGGCTCTTCCTCTGCGAGCGAGGATGGGCAGCCACGTGCACCCCAGAGAACGCCTGGGAAAGGGGGCTGGGCTACGTGGCATCATCATAAAAACGTGACGGTTTTCTTAAAAAACAAAACAACACATTACCTCTTGCAGGAAGCACAGCTAACTAGAAAAGAGGAGAAATAACGGAGGCTTGGAGGCTCCCGTGACAAGGTGGAAAGAAAAGGACCTGAGCAAAGGAGGTGTGAGGAGGAAGGAAGGTGGGGAGAGCCAGAGGGACAGGCAGGGCAAGGAGGAGCAGGTGTGTAGAGGAGGGAGTGGCTGGACTGGCGCGGTGGCTCACGCCTGTAATCCTAGCACTCTGGGAGGCCGAGGCGGGAGGATCCCTTAAGGTCAGGAGTTCAAGACCAGCCTGAGCAAGAGTGAGACCCCATCTCTACTTAAAAAAAAAAAAATGGAAAAACTTAACCGGGCAACTAAAAATATTTAAAAAATTAGCCAGGCGTGGTGGTGCAGGCCTGTAGTCCCAGCTACTCAGGAGGCTGAGGCAGGAGGATCGCTTGAGCCCAGGAGTTGGAGGCTGCTGTGAACTATGATGACACCACTGCACTCTAGCCCGGGCAACGGAGTCTCACTCCGTCTCAAAAAAAAAAAAAATGGAGGGAGTGGCTGGGATGTGGGAAGCTGTTCAGAGGCCCGGAAGGTGACACCTGAGAAAGTGTCCACTGGAGCCCACCACACGGGGGTCACTAGAAGATGGCCCGAAGAGCCAATGGAAAGAGAAGAACTGGAGACACCATGTGAGGGAGGAGTTTGGCTTGATGTCCCTTATGTTGCATTTCTGTCATTGCAGGATCCTAGCAGCTTTGACACTTGATACCCAAAGCTCCCGAGACCAACAGCAGCCCCACCCCACACAGGTAAGGGAGCTGGGACTGCCATGATAAAGTCACAGCCTCAGGTCCCAAACCACTGCCAGTCCAGCCCTCCTCCCTGTCCTGCCACAGACCACTGCCTGGGCCCTGGTACCAGCCGCTACCTGCCAGAGAGGGAGAGGTGCAGGCACCTGGCGACCCTACTTCCCACCCAGCAGCCTCCAGGGGACAACAGCACTGCACCTCCCTGCCCCACTGCAGCCGGACTTGCTCCCTGACTCTCCGCGTCCACCTTTCGCTAATGACTGCGCTGTGCGGTCCCAAGCAGACACCTCTGTCCACAGGACAGCCGAGCAGGCAGAAGGATGCTCAGGCCCTACTGCCGTTGGAGGAGGGGCCGGGGCCCTCTGCAGACTGTACCTGCTCCTCATCCTCTCTCCCACATCCCCTAGCAGGATCTGAGCTCCCACTGGGCCACCTGCCCCCACCAGCCTTGCTGCCAGACGGATCCTTGATTCCTGCTGCAGATTTCTCCCTGACGCTCCCTGGTGCTCCTCCTGGGGCTCTGCTCCCCAACAGGCTCCCCTCGGTGTTCCCCCTGCCCCCCTGTTCGCTCCCTCTCGGCCCCCCTTTGTGGCTGATTTGCCACTGGTGCTCCCTGGGCTACCCTGAGACCCACTTTCTTCCGTGGACAATGAAGAAAGCAAGTTAAATACAGGAAACAGTGACTCTGAGACCCAGGACAACAGGCAGGACAGATCAACAACCCGACAGAAGGCAAACCCAGGAGGCGAGCCCTGCATCACCCTGACTAACCACCCGCAGGGATGTTCCAGATTGCCCGAGAGAGCCCAGGGGTCTCCTGGAGTTGAGAATCTGGAGGAGCCAAGGCGACTAGATGTCTCAGGGCAAAGTATCAGAGAGGTGAGAGCCACACACCGATGACTCCCAAATTCCTATGGTGGTCGGCAGAGTCTCTGAACCCCCACACATTTAACAGTCTCCATCTGATGTCTCCAGCTACCCAAAACGACAGCATCTCAGCCCCTTCTTCCTCTCGCCCTCACTCCCTGCTGGGGTCCCGATGCTCAAACTCCTGTCTGCGGTCACCCACGGAACCCAGGCCCTTCCACTGCCTGCCCGTCGCTCAACTCCGTCCCTTTTCTGAAGCCAGGACCCCACCCCTGACCACCAGCCTCCTGGGGACGCCCTGCCCTGACTCCCTCTTCTTCTAATTCGTTCTCCGCATGGCAGTGCCTTTTCCAAAACCCAAATGCAATCTTGTCATCTCTCCTTGACCATTCTCCACTGTCCTCAGGGTAAGTCCACACTCCATAGTTCACGTGGCCTTTTGTCCCCAGTTCCTGCCAACTCCCCCTTGACGGCACTCATCACCTTGTGTGGCTACTGCCGGGGACAGTCTCTCCCTCGACAGTGGGGACTGTCTAATCTCTGTCACATCCCCAGCCCCACATACCGTCAATAGTGAATGTCTGCATGAGTGAGAAATGGCCTCAGGGGAAGGGAGAGCTCACTGGGAGGGAACAGGTATGATGGGGTGGAAGACATCACAGAGGAGGCCGCCCACACAACACCTACAGTGACTGAGACCTATGTGGGAAGGGGACTGCCCCGGGAGCCCAGGCTCACCTCACAGTGGTAACACTCCACGTGGTAGTCTCTGTCCATGGACACCACACGGATGGTCGTCTCGCAGCCCTGGAGGAAGAGACGGGGTTCACACATGATAAGCACATCGTGCGTGAGAGCACACACCTACACGACGTGCTCTTGTCACAGCAGGTGTGCTCACACCGGGCGAGCACAGAACAGGCATCGTGGATGCACACAAATGGCTATGAATACGCCTCAGGCGTCATCCATGGCTGCAGCTGACGGCATGCATGTGTGTCCACGTGAGTGTCACTTGGGTGTAAATGAGTGTGTACAGATGATTTTTTCACGTCTTTGGAATGAGGAAACACCACCGCCAGTTCTGCTCCCCTGGGCACACCCAGGGACAGAACCAGCACCTGTGGGAAAACCTGAGATGGCTGTGCCACCTAAGGGTGGCCCTGTACAGACCACATCCCTCTCGCACCTGCTCCCCGGGCCCACCCATCCTCAGGCTGCAGAGCTGGGCAGACTGGGGGCAGCCTTACATCAGTGGGGATGAAGCAGAGGCTGGCCGTGGGGCAGCCAAGCAGCACAGGCCACCACTTCCCTGTACCCCAAGCCAGGGGACAAGGGCACCCGGCATGCATGGCCACAGCACACACACCCCGGCCCTGAAAGGTGTGGGGCAGGAGCACCTGCTCACCCCTCCCACTGTGGCCAAGACCGGGGGCAGACCCGGGCAGGACTGGGAAGAGGCCGGCCGGGCCAGGCACCTGATGGTCTCCAGGTGAGCGGTTCCTACCTGTGCAGGGAGGATAGGACGGGCACAGGAGGCACATTTTGGTGCAAAAACCCTGGAGGAATAAAGGAAACCAGAAGTGACCGGTTGAGTGACCAGAGGCCAAAGGGCACAAGGACAGGTCCACCCACAGTAGCCCCAGGACATGGCCCAGCCATCAGGCCCTCTCCCCTCGTGGGGACACTTCGGGTAAGGGAAGCTGAGACAGCTTCCGCCCTGGCTTCCTGGTACAGGCCTACTCTCCGGCTCCCCAGGTCACCTCTACCCTGTCATCTCCTCTGGGATGGCTTCAGGTTCTGTCCTGTCATCTCCCTCATGCTTGCTACGAGTCCCCTGCCCCTAATGTCCAGGTCTGGCCCCACCTTGAGTAGCAGGGACGCCTGCTTGGCACCGATCCCCTGCGAGGCATCGGCACAGCACCAGAGCTCTGAGCCTGGAGCCACAGCTGGGGGGACAGACCGGCGGGTGCCAGACAGGGAGGAGGAAAGGTCTGCAAAGACCCCAAGCCCCTACCCCAGCCAGAAGCGGCCTGGCCTGGCCGGGGGTGGAGGAGAGGACAGAGAGGGATGGCGGGGGTGCAGTCACGAGAGGAGAGGAGAATGCAGGCCAAGGCAGGGAGGGAAGAGGCAGGAGACGAGTGATGGCTCAGTCACCCCGCAGAGGGGCTCAGGCTGAGACCCACGCCCTGCCTCAGCCGCCCAGCGTGCACCGAGCGTGCAGAGGAGGCCAGAATTTAAAAGGCCAAGAACAGAGGGCAAAGGCAGGCCGGGAAAACGCGTCCAAGGGAGGCAGGGGGGACAGCGCGAGCCGCACCTGCTCCCCAGCACGGCGACTCACGTGTGATAGTCCCTGACGCAGTAGATGTTGTTCTGCACGTCCACGGTGAAGGGCACGCCGTCCAGGCACTCGTTGCACACGGAGCAGCGGAAGCAGCCCGGGTGGTAGGACTTGCCCAGCGCCTGCAGGATCTGCGGGCGGGTGGGAGGCGCTGGGGGGTCAGGCGCCCCGCGAGAGGCTCTGACCCTGAGCCCCCAGCAGGTCTGGCGCGCGGGAGAGAGGGTGGGGTCCTCGGACTCCGCCCGAGTCAGAGGGGCTCCCGGAGGCTGGGGCAGGTTCTCACCATCTCCATGATGAGGTGTCCACACACGCTGCACTTGTCAGCCGTCTGCTGGAACCCGGAGTACTGAGAGGAGACACGCGGTCCAGGGCGTTATGTGACAAGGGGACATTCGCCGTCCAGCCGGCCCTCTGCCTCCTGGCCTCAGGTCTCCACGGGAGCCAGAAGGAGGGTCCCCACCTGGCTCCCACCCACGGCCCCGCCAAGGGCACAGCTGAGACTCACCAGGAAGTCCTCCTGGCAGTACACTTTGTCACCCACGTTGTAGAACGCCTTCCCACGGAGCCGTCTCCCTGCGGGGACGAGGGATGGGAAGGGGTCCCTGGAATGCCGGAAACCGGGGACCAGCCCTGCTTCTATCTCTCAGTGCCGCTCCCCCAAGAGATGAGAAGTTGTATTATGGATGCATCTTTAAATGTCTTTTTAATGTTATTACTGTTATAATAATAAACATTCCAGAAACATTAAACGGAACACAGTGTCAACAGAACTACTGTAAAAGGTTGTCAAAGCAAATATATAAAGAAATATTTTTGAAATCTAAATCGATATTTCAATTAATAAACTCATTCACTTTAAGATCAGTTGAACCCAGAGCAGATTTTTTTCAGAATGAATCTTCTTAATCCACGAACTTTTTGCCCCAGAATGAAAGAGGCATCCCTGAGGCTGGGCCTGGTGGCTCATTCCTGTAATCCCAGTGCTTTGGGAGGCTGAGGCAGGAGGACCACTTGAGCCCAGGAGTTGGAGGTTGCAATGAGCTACGATGATGCCACTGCACTCCAGCCTGGGTGACAGAGCAACACCCTGTCTCTAATTAAAAATATATATATATAGAAAGACCTCCCAGGCACAACAACAGCAGCTGACCTAGCAGCAAACGGCCCGAGGCACTCCCACCAGAGACAGGAGAAAGGTAATACTTACTCAGGAACAAGAGAAAACTTCCTTAACCAATGAATGGTGTCTACGAAAAACCCACCACTAACATCAGACATGATGGTGAAATATTAAATGCTTTTTCCCCTTACAATTCAACATTGTACTAGAGGTTGTAGGCAGTGCACTAAGTAAAAAGAAAAAGAAAAAAAAAGACTGGAGAACAAGAGGTAAAATTAATCACAGATGACATGATTGTGTTATATACAAAATCATAACCCATCTATAAAAAAAAAATCACAATAAGTGAGTTGAGCGAAGTCGTAAGACAGCACAGCATGTGGAAACCAAATGTATTTTTAAACTCCAGCAACAAACCATTGGAAAATGAACTCATCATTTTTTAAAATGCAATTATAATAGCACCAAAAAATGAAATGCTAATAAATTTAATGAAAAGATGTGTACGACCTTATACTGCAAAACCAAAGCTTGCTGAGAGAAATGTAAAAAGACCTCCGTAAACAGAAAGGTACGCCACTGCTGGAAGACAATTCTCCACCGGGTCTCTTGCATTTCTGCACATCTTCCAGAAGACTGACAGCTGCTATTCTGGATTATCTTTTCCAGAATACTTGTAGAGCAAACTGTTTAGAAGACAGAGGTGGCATCTCTCTTTGGACCAGAAGGCAGGTCTGTTTGCTATCCAGTGTAATAAAGACAACGAGTTCCACCGGGACAAGGGTCAGGTGGCTTTGCTGCAGCCCGTTATAAAATATAGGGGGTTCCCCAAGTGCAGGGTTTCTCTGCCCTGACACACACCAAACAGGGTAAAATCTCAGACCCTTCACAGTTCACGACAACCGTGTTCATGGCTTCAAATGTTATGACATTAATTCTCCCCAAAAGCCACTCAAATCAACACCTCGGCATTTCCTTTTTTTGTAGAAACTGTCAATTCTAAAAGTTATTTAAAAACTCAATGGGCCCAGAATAGCCAAAATAACAAAATAATCTTTTTTTTTAATTTAGAGACAGGATCTCACTGTCGTCCAGGCTGGAGTACAAGTGGCACAATCATAGCTCACTGCAGCATGAAACTCCTGGGCTTAAGCGATCCTCCTGCCTCAGCCTCCCGAGTAGCTGGGATTTACAGGTGCACACCACTACACAGGCTATTTCTTTTCTTTTCTTTTTCTTTTTTTTTTTTTTAGAGACAGGGGGTCTCAGTATGTTGCCTGGGCTGGTCTTGAACTCCTGGCCTCAAGCAATTATCCCACTTGGGCCTCCCAAAGCACTGAGATTATAGGTGTGAGCCACCAAGCCTGGCCCTGCGAGAACAATCTTGAAAAACATTAACAAAGCTGGAAGACTTACACTACCTATTCTGCAGACTTATAATAATCAAGACAGTGTAATATTGGGGTAAGGAGAAACAAAGGTCAATGGAACAGAATACAGTCCAAAAATAAATTCATAAATATTTTAACAAACATATAAGGAGGAAAGCAAAGTCTTTTCAGCACAGGATGCCAGAAATGGATATCTTTATGAAAAAAATAAAATAATATTAGGTTGGGTGCGGTGGCTCACACCTGTAATCCCAGCACTTTAGGAGGTCAAGGCAGAAGGACTGCTTGAGCCCAGGAGTTCGAGATCAGTCTGGGCAACAGAGGGAGGCACTGTCTCTACAAAAAAATTAAAAAAACAAAAAAGTTAGCCAGGCATGGTGGCCCATGCCTGTATTACCAGCTACTCAGGAGGCTAAGGCAGGAGGATTGCTTAAGCCCAGGAGTTCGAGGCTACAGTGAGCTATTATCGTGCCAGGGTGACACTCCAGCCAGGGTGACAAAGCAAGACTTCCATCTCTAAAAATAATAAAAAACTTAAAAAAAAATAAAACTCAATTCACTCCTTTCCTTACACCATACACAAAAATTAATATGAAATGAGTTATCAAGCTAAACATAAACATTAGAAATCTAAAGCTTCTAGAAGAAAACATGAGACTAGTCCCTTAACTAAATAAAAGAGGACAAAGATTTTTTAAGTCACAGAAAGCAACAGCAATAAAACAAACAACAAAAAAAATGACAAATCGTATCAAAATTTAAAATTTCTCATCAAAAGTCATTAAAACAATTTTAAAAAATCACACTTGGAGAAAAATTTACAAAACATACATCTGACATAGAATTTGTACTCGGAATACATATATATGTAAACTCCTACAACTCAATAATTAAAAGGCAAATAACCCCCAATAACACAGCAGCAGGCAAAAGCCTCAGACTTCACAAAAAAGGATATATCAATGGCCAGGAAACAAACAAAAAGATGCTTAACCATAATAGTCACCAGGGAAGTGCAAGGGAAAACCACAGTGAGATACCACTTCACATCCACTAGAATGGCTAAAACTAAAAAGACTAAAATTACCAACTGTTGGCAAATATGCAGAAAAACCCAACTCTCTTCCATTTCTAGTGGGAGTATGAAATGGTACAAGCCCTTTGGAAACAGTTCAGCAGTTTCTTATAAAGTTAAACATACACTTTGCCCTACGACCCAGAAATTCCACTCTTTGGAATTTACTAAAGAGAAATGGAAACATATGTCCACAAAATGAACTCCACAAGAATGTTCACAGCACGATCTAGTATCTATCAACAGTTAAACGGATAAACGAATTGCGGTATATTCATACAATGGATTCCCTTTCAGCAAGAAAAAGGAGACAGGCAACAACACGGAATAAAAAAAAATAAAAAAAAGACATGCTCAGCAAAAAAATCAGCCACAAAACAGTATATACTATATAAATGCATCTATATGAATTTCTGTAACAGACAAAACTAATCTTTAGTGCTAAAAATCAGAATACTAGCTGGACAGGTATGATGGGGGGCATATATGAAAAAGGGTATTTAAAAATAGAAGTTTCTGGGGTGTTTAAAATTTGCTATCTCTTGGTGAGGGGTGTGAGTTATAGATAAATGTATATGTTTGTCCAAAATCTTTTAACCATATACTTAAGATCTGTATGCTGTACTGTATATATGTGTGTGTATATATATATATAAATTGTTCTCAGTTTAAAACAAACGCAAAGATACACTGGGAACATCTTGTGCCAGAGTAAAAAGTACTCAAGGAAGGATGGGGACACATCGAAAGGGCGTAAAAGCCAACTTGAAGGAACTTTATCTGGTCTAATTTGGGATAATTTGTGCATCAAAATGAATAATGACTCACACCTGTAATCCTAGCACTCTGGGAGGCTGAGGCGGGAGGATCGCTTGAGCCCAGGAGTTTGAGGCTGCAGCAGTGAGCTATTATCAAGACACCGTACTCCAGCCTGGGGGAGATCCCATATCTAAAAAAAGGAATTTAGCAGCTCCACCAGCTGCTAGGAGAAAAAACTATGACTTCAAAATGTTAAGTGAAAATTATTTCCAACTTGGCAATCTACTCCCAGCCAAATATCAACTAAGTGTCAGTACAGAATAAAGACATTTTAGACATACAAGAATTCAGAAAATTTAACTCTCGTGAGCCCTTTCTTAGATAGCTACAGCAAAATGAGGAAGTCAGAGTTGGAGACACTTTTGGGTACTTCGCAGAACTGATTCTCCCTTCTTCTCCAAGCTGTGTTCAGGATCCAGCCTCCCTCACACGGCCCGCTGTGTCTCAGGGAAACTTCAACTCACTTCCATATCCGTGGGCGCCCCTGAATTCCTCACCAAAGTGTTGGTTCAGAAACTCAGTCAATCAAATCTCAGGGCAACCCCTAGCCACAGGGACTGGTTCAGGAACGGATGGCTGAGATGATCTGGCCGATGAAATACAAGCAGATAGGCTAGGTGCTTTCTGGAAAAGAAGTTTCCTTACTCCAAGAAGAGAGAGCCCGGAAGAGAGGCCCCTCTCCTTCTCCAGACCGATGGAATGTCAAGTGAAGCCTTCAACTGTCTCGAGCATTTCACCACTATGAGAGGAGTGGCCCTAGTGATAAACCCAAAACAAAGGGAAAGCCCACCAAGCTACTCCCACGGCCTGAGACCCTAGATCAATCCCAGCCTGAAGCCAGCCCTATCTCCGGGCTCCCAGTGGATTGAGCCAAGAAATATTCTTAGAGTTGAAGCCTCCTCAGCGGTTTCCCTGTTATCTGCACATGAAAGTTTCCAGGAAACAGTGGCTGCAACCCGGAGAGCATGCTCGGGAAGACACAGCCCGAGGGCTGCACAGGGGCCTAGAGGGCAGCTGGCTTAGACTGCCCAGGGGCCCGGCTCCCGTGGGAACTCAGAATGCCTGACATGGTGGAAGATTTGAGGGGAAAAAACCCTGCAGATATGATAAAGTAAGGCAGCATCAAAAAAAACCCAGAAACATTTTTAAGAAAAAAAACTCCAGGAAAAGAACAAGAGCGTAGAAAAGGGGGAATGTAATCACAGTCCGAGTCTCAGCTCTGCAGCGAACAGTATTTACGTTGCAGTAACATAAACTCGGTTTACCGACTTAACCGAAACTTGTGCTATCACTACACTGAGAATATGGAAAAACAGAGAAGCGAATGGGTAGTACCAATTCCTCGTCATCACAGCAAAACTAAGTGGATCATGTCTAAAATCGATCCTTCCAGAAACAGCGATACATGCATATTGGAGATAGGAGGGGGCTGCCTCTGGGGAATGAGGCCAGGAAAGATAAGAGGTTTGTTGCTGTTGCCAAAACAGCTTCTCAGGGTGGACTTAACACTGTGCACGTGTTATACTTTAATAAAATAAAATCTTTTTTTTTTTTTTTGAGACAGAGTCTCACTCTGTTGCCCAGGCTAGAGTGAGTGCCGTGGCGTCAGCCTAGCTCACAGCAACCTCAAACTCCTGGGCTCAAGCAATCCTTCTGCCTCAGCCTCCCGAGTAGCTGGGAC
>CAUYPO010024516.1:0-30177 GCA_963574435.1 Cheirogaleus major | reverse complement strand
CCCCCAAATATGACTTCATTAAGATTTTTATTTTTTTATTTTTTTTATTTCAGCATACTACAGGGGTCCAGATGTTTAGGTTGCATATATTGCCTTTGCCCCACCTGAGTCAGAGCTTCAAGCGTGTCCAACAGATTGACTGGGCTATAATTTATATACCATAATCTACCCATTTTAGGTGTACAATTCAGTGATTTTTTAAGTAAATATACAGAGTTGTGAAACCATTACCACAATACAATTTACAACATTTCCATCACTCCCATTTGCATTCAATTCTCATTCCCAATCTCAGGCCCAGGAAAGCACTAATCTACTTATTTTGTTTGTATAGATTTGTTTTTCTGAGTATTTCATATAAATAGAATCATACAACATATGGTCTTTTGTTTTTTTTTTGAGACAGAGTCTCACTGTCTTACCCGGGCTGGAGTGCCGTGGTGTCAGCCTAGCTCACAGCAACCTCTAACTCCTGGGCTCAGGTGATCCTCCTGCCTCAGCCTCCCGAGTAGCTGGGACTACAGGCATGCACAACCATGCCCGGCTAATTTTTTCTATATATTTTTCTGTTTGCTTTTTTTTCCATAGAGATGGGGTCTTGCTATGTTGCTTAGACTGGTCTTGAGCTCCTGGCCCCAAGTGATCCTCCCACCTCGGCCTCCTAAACAGGCGTGAGCCACTGTGCCCAGCCTAGGTGTTTTAGGTTATTATCTTATTTCAGTGATTCTCAAAGTGTGGCTACTATCCCACCTGCATAATCACCAGGATTACTTGAGCCCAGGAGTTGGAAGCTTCAGTGAGTTATGATGATGCCACTATACTCTAGCCGAGGCAACAGAGTGAGATCCTATCTCAAACAACAACAATAACAACAACAAAAATCCCCCAAAGAACAAAAAAAGGCCAGGCAAGGTGGCTCATGACTGTAATCCTAGCATTCTGGAAGGCTCAGGTCTGGGGAACACTTGAGCTCAGGAGTTTGAGACCACCCTGAGTAAGAGTGAGACCCTGTTTCTACTAAAAAAAACAGTAAAAATTAGCCGGGCATGGTGGTGCATGCCTGTAGTCCCAGCTACTCGGGAGGCTGAAGCAGGAGGATCACTTGAGCCCAGGAGTCTGAGGTTCCAGTGAGCTATGGTGACACCACTGCCCTATAGCCAGGTGACAGAATAGGTCTCTGTCTCAAAACCAAAACCAAAACAAAACTAAAGCTGTTCCAAGCACTTCATTATTGTTGTGTCTATTCTACTGCTTCTATTCTATTATTCACAGGTCATTCATTCTTTGAATAACCTATTCTGTTGCCATGCTTTTGCTGTTGGCTCTAATATTTTGGTATGTATATTTTAGAGGCCTATTAAAAATAAAACAGACTGCTTGTAAAGAAATCGGAAACATACTATTAATAATCGCAAAAGACAAAACTTACAAATGATCAATTTTTATCTTTTCTGGTATAAGAAATTCATGTAACTCTCTAATTCTTAATATCAGATCAAAGCACTAAAACTAATGTTATTGTCACAGACTTAGGGATAAAAAAGTAAAACTAATATTATTATAGAAGATAGCACTAAATCAATCATAAAATAAGAAAATATTATTTTCATTGAAGGGAAAATAATAAAGGTGAATACTACAAAGGTAGATGCTAAAGTGTATCAAAGGTGCTGTCATGATAGATTTGATATTTTGACCTCTTATAACTTCAGAAGATATCTTGATATTAGTATTATTTAACATTTAATATAACTAATCCACTTTCATATATCTCCAAAGAATGATAACATTTCTATAAATCTGAACTTTTTATCACCCAGAACTGGGGAATTTCCAAACTTTTACATGCAAGCTGTTTTTAAAGGAAAAGGTAAATCTATCTTTAATCCAAAGCCTTTGAAAGGTTATAAGAGGTTCACAACTTTAAAAAAACAATTTGAAAAAAATGAATCAATGAACATCTGGGATTAAATAACATTATTTTCTTGTTACAAGTTGGTACAGAGCCTTGTCATATTTTGTGTTTCATTCTAAATATTAATCTACAGTGACAAAGTGATTCTGCAAGAGGATTTTTTTGCTGCTTGTTTTCTCAAATGTAAAACTGAATTTAAAGGATGATATCAGCATCTACAGTGTATGATAGTAGTGCTTGTAACTTTATTCTTATTTTTATTTTTTTTGAGACAGAGTCTCACTGTGTTGCCCGGGCTAGAGTGCCGTGACATCAACCTAGCTCACAGCAACCTCAAACTCCTGGGCTCAAGGGATCCTTCTGCCTCAGCCTCCCGAGTAGCTGGGACTACAGGCATGGGCCACCATGCCTGGCTAATTTTTTCTATATATTTTTGGTTGGCCAATTAATTTCTTTCTATTTTTAGTAGAGACAGAGTCTTGCTCTTGCTCAGGCTGGTTTTGAACTCCTGACCTTGAGTGATTGATTCTCCCGCCTGAGCCTCCCAGAATGCTAGGATTACAGGTGTATTTATTTATTTTAGAAAGATGCAGAAGATAAAGCAGATGTGTGTCTGAAATAAAAAAAAATTAAAAAAGAAAGATGCAGAAGGAATATTATATGCTCAGGAGTATTATTATAGGGGAAGGAAGAGCTTTCCCTTAAAGAAATACTATTGCAAACTTTAAAAACTATAAAATTTTTAGAGTGGGGTGTCTTTTAAGAATTAGAAGAAGAGGCATTCCCAAATTTACAAAAGTCTCATGGAACAAAGTATAGATGATTATTAGTCTACTTTGGAGATAAAGAAATAAGACAGTTTCCAAATAAATGTCTTATTTAACGTTTTACCAAATTATGAAGACATTTAACTTTGGGAGTGTATCATTTTCTTCATGGATTTACAGATTATTTAAAGGTCTTTCACCCACATTTTGAAGAAGGGATGGTTAGATGCCAAGTTATGTGTGAACTGTAAGATTCACACATATTACAGGAACATGAGCACTTTAGTTTCTCAGTTGAACCTACAACTAGTCTCTATTACAATACTTTCACTGACCACTGGGTTATTATGTAAGAATTTTAGTTTACAGTGTTACCTGATGTCCACTAGGGGGGACCAAACCACGAAAAGAATATATGGTTCTGTTATTCCCCCAAGCAGTGTAAAACCCAAGGCATTTCAGGCTGTCAACCTGAAATTTACAAATTATTCTCCAGTGCTTCCTATTTCTAAAATGCTAACTCTATCAGTATATACAAGCATATCTATGAAAATATTGGGGATTCAATATTAGACAAATAATATTTTAGAGTAAAGCAAAAGCTTGCCAAAGAAGTCTTTGATATACAACCGGGGCAGACTTAATTAAAAAATAAAGAGAAAGAAAAGAGAAAACAAATTTTTTAAAAAAGAAAAAGACTAAAAAAAAAAAAAAAGAAGTCTTTGATAAATTGAAAGTTTATCAATTCATAGAAAAACACTAAACTTCCCAGGTGTGATATAAAATAATTTTTTTAAAAAAGAAAAACACTAAACTGTTTTGAAATTACTTAACTTTTAATAAATACTGAGTCACATTTTTAAGTTTTTAAAAACGCTTGACTTATTTGACCAGAAGACAAAGGTAAATTTTGAAATATAACTCCATACTGTAGTAAGCTAATGTATTTGGGGTCATGATAATTATTTAGAAGCTAGATTTTATTGAAATAATGTACAACTGTTTTATTTTATCAATGAGTAACTTAAAATCAATAAAGCCTGAAACTTGTTTATAATTTTGAAATTTAAAATACCATGGTTTGAAAATATTGTTTTCCAAAATATTGTCCATGTATATATACCTTAGTTCTCTATGAATTTGAAGTTCAATATTTCTGTTGTTTCTTGAAATCTCTGATTTGTAAAAGATTTTCATGATATGAAGGGATACATTTTGCATACCTTTTTTTCTTCTAACAAATTTGAAAACATTTTCACATTTTGTGAAACTTAATATTCTAAAAATAGCAAAATAATGTTATTGCATGTAAATATAATTTAAGAATTTTATGCTCCATTATTTTTCAAAATAAGAAGTAAGCACACAGATAAGAATCACTTGGTAGAACTATAGATTCTAAACAATATGTTGCCATATGGGCAGCTTGAATTTTCCTGCCAAATTAGTAAAAAAAAAAAAAATCAGGCTTAACATGGAAGGTGAAAACATGGCTTGTTTAAAACAACAACAGCAAAACAGTTAAACCACAAAGATCTATACTGCATCACATCTATTTCTCTGCAAAATACAAGAAAGTATTGCAGAAACTAAATGTCCACTAGATGCCACACTTCCGTTGCTGAGTTAAGCAGTACTTGGACTTCTGGCAGGCTTTACGCAGATGCTACTGAATCTGGTAACAGGACCCAGCTCAATTGTCTTTTCCCCCTGACATCCTTTCTCTGCCACCCTCCCACAATGATATGCCCAGTCACCCAAAAATTTGCATAGTGGTACTACCTTGTAAAATTCTGCCGAGATCCTTAGGCATGAGTACAAGGATTATATTTGCTGAAGTGAAAGATCTAGTCAAACAGTCCTAATTTTGGAGCACTTTTATTTTTTTGTCATGGAAGCTAAAGATTTTTTTTTTTAATTTTCCATGATTTTTTAAATTATGTGTTCTTTTCTTCATTTTGTATATTTATTCTCTGTTTCCTCTCTCAAGAAAAATATTGAAAAGCCAATTTCCTAAAAATATAATAGGGAGAAGTCATTGAACTTTTTAGAAAACTATGTTGAATGAAACTATGAAATGTCTTTAGAGGCATTGGCATATATATTGCTTTCAGAGATTATTAAAACTGGAAAAAATAAAGATCTTTCATATTTCTTTGACATTTCTGGTAGGTTGAATTCAGTAATAAAATGAATAGAACTCAGTAAGTAATGAAATACAAGGCAGTATCCTACAAGCTTCCACCCCATGTTGTAAGACAAGGCTAATAGGACTACTAAGTATTCCAAATATTCATACTGAGCTTGAGTCACAAATATTTGATATACCTGTGAACTGTCAATTAGGACATCTTCATGGAAATACAGTCGGAGATTAGCATTAGGTAATATAAAATAAATAACATGTCTTAATCATGTGATAGTGTGAGGCCAGCTCTCTGTCTTCTAGATTACCAGTCACCTGGGCAATTCTTCCCTAGGACAATTATAACTTTATGGCATTGTATTTTCCCTATTTCCATTTTTTTTTTAGTATCTGATCACTATATCTAATCACTAAGGAATCTGCAGTGAATTTTTGAAATTGCACGTAAGCTGACTTTAGTTGCTAGAGTAGCTAATGAATTTTACCACTTGGTATGTAATTTTTTTTTTTTTTTTTGAGACAGAGTCTCATTCTTTTGCCCGGGCTAGAGTGCCATGGTGTCAGCCTAGCTCACAGCAACCTCCAACTCCTGGGCTTGAGCGATCCTTCTGCCTCAGCCTCCCGAGTAGCTGGGACTACAGGCGTGCGCCACCATGCCCGGTTAATTTTTTCTATATATTTTTAGTTGGCCGATTAATTTCTTTCTATTTTATAGTAGAGACGGGGTCTCGCTCAGGCTGGTTTTGAACTCCTGACCTTGAGCAATCTGCCCACCTTGGCCTCCCAGAGTGCTAGGATTACAGGTGTGAGCCACCGCGCCCGGCCTTGGTATGTAATTTTTTTCTAAACTGATGTGTTTTGAGGATTGATTTTCAGATAAATCTCTTTTATTGTAATCTGTATGAAAGACCCTCTCTCACCTTCACCCCCTTTCTTTCTCTCTCTAACTGACATAAAATAAACTAAATTTACTGGCCAGTTTGTTGAAGAAAAATAATAAAATACTATGGAGGAGGGAAAATACCGAACAGGTCTCCAATCTAAATTTTTTTTGTGTGTGAGTCAGAGTCTAGCTCCATTGCCCCGGGTAGAGTGCAGTGGCATCATCGTAGCTCGCTGCAACCTCAAACTCCTGGGCTCAAGCAGTCCTCCTGCCTCAGCCTCCCAGTTAGCTGGGACTACAAGTGACCGCCACCATGCCTGGCTAAATTTTTCTATTTTTGGTAGAGATGGGATCTTTGCTCTTGCTCAGGCTGGTCTGGAGCTACTGACCTCAAGCTATCCTCCTGCCTCAGCCTCAGGTCTTCAATCTGAACAAACAAAAACAACAAACAACAAACAAACAAATCAATGAAATTACTTTGATTGATCAATCTACATATCTATATATCCCCAACTGGAAGTTATCAAAATAAATCCCTGTTGTTTAATATTTTTTCCTAGTCATTTTTTCCCACAAACAGAAAATCTATTGTTAAAGACTCCATTAAGTAGGAACCTTAAACAATTTGTGATAACTTTCCAAAAGAAACTAGAAGAAACATATCGACCAAAATGTGGCTTTGTAAAAAGAGTTTATGTAAATAAAGCAAGATAATGTCTGACACCTCCTGAAAGCTGATCTAAGAACAGATTTTATCTGTTAATTCTAGTGTCTTTATGAGTGCCTTTAATAGTATCACCAAAAGACAAAGGGCTATTTATAAGTGAAGGAAATGCAGAGACTTGAATCTTCAAAAAAACAATTTTTTCCCCTCATCTGAAAGGTGTTACTATGGTAAAGATATATAATTTGTACAGTAACTTATTTTATTTTATTTTATTTTTTTGAGACAGAGTCTCACTCTGTTGCCCGGGCTAGAGTGCCCAGGCAACAGCCTAGCTCACAGCAACCTCAAACTCCTGGGCTCAAGTGATCCTCCTGCCTCAGCCTCCCGAGTAGCTGGGACTACAGGCACACACCACCATGCCCGACTAATTTATATATATATATATATTTATATAAAATATAAATAAATATATATATAATAAAATAAATATATATAAAAATATATATATTTTTTAATTGTCCAGCTAATTTCTTTCTATTGTTTTAGTAGAGATGGGGTCTTGCTCTTGCTCAGGCTGGTCTTGAACTCTTGAGCTCAAACGATCCTCCCGCCTTGGCCTCCCAGAGTGCTAGGATTACAGGCATGAGCCACCACACCCAGCCTAGTAATTCCATTCTTAATAACCTTTTCTCAGTTGATAGCCAATCTGGAAAAAAAAAAAAATCCCTTACGCATAGACCTTAGTTAAAATTTTTAAAATCATTTTTGTTTGCAACTATTAGTTATTTTATTACATGAGTTCCAGATAATCATAAAGGAATATAACTAACGACATTAAAGAAGAAAATATTTAGCGTTAGCAAAACTAGCCTGAAAATTGTTTGGAGGGTAAAAGGTAACTCAGAAGCCAAAAGACACTAAACTATTCTGATTGGACTTATTACCCATAATGAATGGCAAGCTGGTACAGTTAAGAAACGGAAATCCATTCAGGTAATCAGAAAAAAAAAGAAAACAGAAAAAAGACACCAGATGTAAACCCCCAGCTGCAGATGGAAGAAAGAAACATTACAGAAAACGCATCTTAAACTTCTCCGTACTGTAGTTTTTGTGAATGACCATTGTACCGTCTCTGGTATGGGAGCACATTAAGAAGAAAAGACGAGATCAACACCGTGACCACACCACAAGCCTCAGGAAAGGCATTGTCAGTTTATTGTTGAAGGCACATTGTTTAACATTTCACCAAGGAAAATATCCCTTGGTATTTCAGGGGCAGAGTTGCATCTCCAAATCTTGCTCCGCTTACCGTTGTCGTCTCATAAATTCCACGGTAACCAATCCAGCTCTCCAAAAGGTGATGTCTCTGTAAGCATCTAATTTAAATAATCAATATGTGGAATTTACATAGAGATTTTTTTAAAAGTGGAGAGAAATTATGATCTCTGAATTTGGCATTAGCATGTTTTCATAATATGGAATAAAATTGTATTTCAGAAAATTCTAGATGTGATTTCAATCTCAATAAATAAAATTTTACTAGAAGATAATGTGATTAGGATTCAGAATATAAATTAAGTTCTTCATAATGTTCGTTAATATTCTTAAAAAATTATTGCCAAGCCGATAAGAACAAATAAGGAAGCTCATGTACATTTTTATTTAGGCAATCATAAAAGAACATTGCTTTAAAACCCTATAAATGCAGAGTGAATTATTTGGTGTTTTAAAGGTGCATCATTGTATACTTGTACAGAGGAAAGTTCTCTATTTATCTACAGGACAGGTTTAAGGCACAATGGCAGCATTACTAGCTTCTCCAAGTAGCCCCACCGGGGGGCCTTCATCTATTCCTGGGGAGACCAGAAAGAGTTGGTAGTTCAAATTCCATTGCCCATTCAGTCTCCTGAGACTTCAAACAAGGGAACCAATTATGATGGTGGGTGCTGAGTTGGAGACTTGTGTCCACGATTAATCAGACTGAGTCTGCCTCTCGTTCACATTATAAACTCCAGTGAGTGACACTCAGGTGGTGTAGCTTTCAGGCAGGACAGCATGGACCGGGTTTAAACTGATGAACTGACACTCTGCAACTGAAGCTTGTTACTAGTCCCCTGAGTTTATCTACAGCCTACCTTCTGCATCAGCTAGTGTTCACTTTTATGTTACCTTTCAAAGAACAGGGCCTGATATTTGGAAAAATAGAAAAAGATAATAAATCTGATACAACCTCTAAGAAATTTAACATAGATGGTTAAATAATAAAGATGTTTTCTTCTGTAAGAGCTATTCGATTAGATAAGTGAAAACTCTCTGACATTTTAATTTTTAACAATCTTACTTAAAAAAATTTATTTGATTTAACCAGGTGAAATCTATGTTTAGAAATGGCTTGGCACGCTTAGAAATACTTCACCCAAGAAAAGGAAAATTGTAAATTTAGAGACAAAAGAGAAACTGCATTTCAGTAAAGGATAATGTATGTGGTAAACACTAAGTTTAAGTTATTATAATGCTTATTTGCTGTTGCTGAACAAACCTTTTATGAATTAGGTTTTATTTTTATTTTTATAATTTTTATAATTACTTTCCTTTCTTTTTTTTTTTGTTTTTTTCACTTAGGTTAAGACTTGTCAGAATTAGGTTTTAAACAGAGTTGCTTCCTGCCATAGGTGAGCATAACTAAACATTGAGTCAATCAATGGCTTCCCATTTAAAGGGAATAGGGTAAGAAGAGGATCTTATTCTAAACTCCAACAGTTTATATTAAAACTTTTTAACTTTAAATTGATTTTTAAGTGGGGGAAAAAAGAGAGACCTGGGCTCACAGTCTAAATTATAGTAAAAAAGTTTTATAATTTTTAACATATTATTCTTACAAAGCCTAATCAGTGATCAAAAGATTGCAATGGTTTGTCTTACTTTCGCTCCTGGAGTTTGTATGTGCATTTTATTTACTGATGACCCTTTTAATCTTGTAAGAACTACATCCAGCAATGAATCACATTCTTTGAGTGAATAATTCAGTCCTTGACGCCAACCTCTGAGGGGGAATATTGTGGTCATGCTGTCTGAACAGTGTGGTAGCTATGGCTACCTATATAATTCTTCGCAATGAAAAAAAAAAAGTGACAATGACATTAAATTTAATCAGGTTCCTCTTTTCTGTGGTTCCCACTGGGATGAGCCACTAGTGTCTTGACTTAAATATTCAAAGGCCTTCCTGAGTAGTTTGCATGTGTTCATATACTGGGACAATGTCCTGCTAATACAGAACAATAGATCTGTCATGTATTTCTCTTGCAAGTGGATGTGAGTCTAAAGATACTAAGTATAAGGTTTAAGGGCTGTTTTCCCCTCAGTCACTGCCTTTACTTAAGTCTTAACAAATGACAGTAAGAAAATGTACATAGACACTTTACAAGTGTAGCGAACTTCATTATCTGAGTTAGAAACTCAAATGGGTTAAAGAATTGTGATTGCTAAATAATAATAAAGCTGTCTGGCATTTTCAGTCTCCCTTCGTCTGATACGGAAGACAGCACAGAATATCACATGGCTGAAAACATTTGAAAAACATACTTAAATGTATTTAGGTACAGTAATTTATATGTCTGCAAAATATTCAAGGAGAATGTCACTTTCTTTTAAATCATAGCTGAGAAATTATAAGATTTATTTTATGTCCATTGTGCATACCTGGGAGGATGGTAAGCTAACTTTTAACCTTCAAAAGATGAAAAAAACAAAAGGATGTTCACTATAATTCTCTGTGAATGTCTGTAACGGATCTGTGCCATTTGTTTAAAATCACTCTGTTCATAACTTTGATATTTGGAAAAACTGAAGAAAGGGAAATGCAAATTCATTTCTTTCATCTCTCTTTTTCAGGTAGGCAAAACCAACCAACCACCCAAACAAAAACTAGCAAACAAAATTCATTATTTCTGGGAAATAATTGCATTTTGAGAGTAATTAAGAATTTTTAGGTGCTCTTTTCTATTATCTGAACAGAATAAGGCTGTGTTGGGTTACATTTAATTTCCTAGTATTTGGTATTAAAAACTGACCCTGACAATCTTTGAATAACATTAATTAATGGGACACAACATGTTGTCTTCAAGATGAAAAGAAAGAAAAAAAAGTAAAAAAAAATTAAAAAAAGAAATAAAAAAACACATTAATTAATATATTTGTGTGACATATTATAAACCTAAGAGCAATATTTAAATGGTATGCTATTGCCATTATATTATAAAAGATAAACTTCACAATTCTTTCAGACCTTTGAAGATGCTTGCATAATACTACCTGCTAATTTTCTTCTACTATATATAAATAAAAAAATAGAGGAGGAAATGGAATCTGTGGTAAATACTGCACAATTTCTTTGTTTTTCTTCTACCTTCTTGTCTCTTTCATTGGGTCTTAGCTTCTGTTGAAATCTTCGTGTTCTTTGTCTAGTAGATATGCATGTTTAACTCATATTAACATCAATTTCATTGCATGAAAATTGTTAGGTCGTTGCACGGTGAAAAGGAAGATAGATCCCTTTATAGCTTTATGTTTTAATTCGCTAGGTAGTGTATAAAGATGAACAACTTAAAATTGTTTCTAATGTCAAGATCATAGTCAAAGAAGTGAGCTTATCATAAATCTATAAGAAATTCCTCCTCTAATAACATATCATTGACCTCAGAGTCATGGAGGAGTTCAAGGTCAGCCAGTGACACGCTGACAGTGGTCAACTACTTTTGACTGACTGACATTTGTTTTTTTAACCTTTGGAAATGTGATTTCATGTTTATCAAACTTTGACATAAAGCATTGTGTGCAATATAGAAATAGGGACCTTATGCTATGGCTTTCTAATATAAATTTGACAGACAATATATTGGCATCTTCTTTAGGACAGATCAGTGTCAAGGGGCCAGGAGGTCAGGAATGAACAGTCTTATTGAATAGGTTTCAGTCAGAGAAGACAGGTTCCACAGGAAAAATGCCTTTCCAAATGGTCCCACTTGTAGACCTAAGACATTGCTACTCAACTCTCTACTCTTCCTATTGTTTGGCAACAGGGAGATAAAACAAATCAGGAACCTATGCACATATGCCAAAGATGACATGAGATCGTTGTTTAGTACGCAATGGAAAGGAGTCCAGAGAAAGTTTTATATGGGTGTCAAGACTGAACCTAGAAAAAAGAGTGGTAGGTAAAGTTTGTCTTTATTACTTTTTATGCCTCAGCACTTAATTTTTCCTTCCATATCATTACTCTTCTTGACTATTTCTTGCTTTTGGGGGGAAGGCGTTTGCTGGTAAATGCTTAGCGTCTGGCCTATCCCCAAATATCTGGAAGTGTCTTGAAATCTATTATTTCAGCCTTCTTAAACTGAACAGTATATAACTGGGCTGTTCACCCTCTCATTTTCTGTCTTTCCTACTCAGTCCTTATTTTGACTACAGGAACCAAAGTTAGAAGAAACCATGTAAGTTTTTGTTTTCTTAGTCTCAGTTTTGCCAATGAGTTTCTTTGTATGGAATCCTTGAATTTGAAGAGGTTGATCAATAAGAAATTAGAATGCTACTTCAGAAACTTATTGGTCTTTGCATTAGGTTTGCTGATTCTTTGGTACTCTTTAATTTCAAGGAAATCACATTAAAAATTATTTCCTTCTGAGAAAGATCCCCTTAAATAACATGTGTTCCTTGGAGGAAAAATAACCAAAAGCATAAGGATATTTTAGTGCCTACAATTTCATTATATAGACATTTCCACTAAGAACATTTGGACTGTAATCATTCTTTTTCTATTATAAATTGCATTGTGATTAAAGCCTTGTATTAGAATCTCATGTTGCTGTTGCTGTTGAACCCTTTGAAATTAAGTTGGGACATCATGCTATTTTATTTTTAACTATTTTGGCATGTGTCTCCTAAAAGCACGGATCCTCGCCTACAAAATCTCAATACTATTTTTCCAAGAATTTAACATTAATATCATAATAGTTTCTAAAATATAGTCCATATCCAAATTTCCTCAATTGTTCCCCAAATGTCCTTCATATATATATATATTTTTTTTTACCTGAGAAAATAAATTTTACTTAATTCATTATGCGGTTAAATATTTCTTCACATCAACAAAACAATACATGGTAGATTATTGGTATGATCACAACAAATGACTCAAGGACAACTCCCTGTTTTAAAAAGGAAAATTTCAATATTATATGGAAGAAGTAGCAAAAAGGTTGAAATATGATGTAAAAGTCAAAGTGCTTAGCAAAACACTCTTAAAGATGAAGCAAATATATGTTTAATAACTCATCTATCTGGGTGTTAGATATTTAACAATGTTAAGCAATAAAACACAATAAGAGCACAGATATTCATAATTTGGGCTCTGAGTGGCTCAAACACTAACTATAAACATTCATGGTAGAAACTAATCAATATTACTTCAGAGGAAAAACACCATGTCCTAGGTCATATACTGTCATCCTTTACTGAGAGGCAGAATAGCATAGTGGTGTCCTGTGTAGACACTGGGTTGCATCCGGGCTCTTCCAACCTCTAGTTGTGTGTTCTTGTCTAATCACTCCGCCTCTCCATTATTCATTGTTAAAATTAAGTTTAGACATCATCATCTTCATAAGGTTATTAGATCAATTAAATTAGTTAATAGAAAAATGATCATTAAGTTTACTGTTAGTTTATGCACAAATATATAAAGATTGATTAATTTGTTTCTAGTGGTGTAACACTAGATAGAGTACCTTCTTATGGTTTTTTTTTTTGAAACAGAGTCTGACTCTGTTGCCTGGGCTAGAGTGCCCTGGTGTCAGCCTAGCTCACAGCAACCTCAAACTCCTGGGCTCAAGCCATCCTCCTGCCTCAGCCTCCTGAGTAGCTGGGACTACAGGCATGCGCCACCATGCCCAGCTAATTTTTTTCTATATATTTTTAGCTGGCCAACTAATTTCTTTCTATTTTTAGTAGAGATGGGGTCTCGCTCTCGCTCAGGCTGGTTTCGAACTCCTGACCTTGAGTGATCTGCCTGCCTCGGCCTCCCAGAGTGCTAGGATTATAGGAGTGAGCCACTGCACCCAGCCCCTTCTTATGGTTTTTAATGAGACTCCTTCCTACATCCCAGTATTGCGAAATATATTCTTCTCCTACTGGTAAAGTTGTGTATATTTGTAAGATTTTCAAACATCGTAAAATTAAAACAGGATACTATATGTGATCTCTTATATAAAATGAGAAATAAAAGTATTAATTTGATTTAACATGCAGCAATATAAATATTTTTGATTTGGTTAAAAATGAAAATATGAATCATAACTAATGTTAATTACTTTTGTAAAGACATAGAACAGTAGTTGTGTAATTTAAAAAAAATTTTTTAAAAAGTAATGAAGTGTTTGAGAATAAGCAATCAACAGAATAGTAGCAAATAAAAAACCAAAAAAGTCAGCAGGAATAATGAATATCAGAGCAAGTAAATTAATATTATAAACATTGAATGATTTAAATATACTATTTTATAATTATAAAATATCTCTTATACTATATCTTAAATGATGAAATGTTATGCCCAAAAGGAAGTAGTGGAAATCAAAAAGTAAAGCAGGAATTTGGTTTAATAGAATGGATCACATGAGTATAATGCTTTTCCCACTAAAATTTCCATTGAAGTAGTAGAAAATATATAACAGGGAATAAATCAACATTAGGTCAGTGAAAAAAAATGGATCAACATCAGTAGATCAGAATGTATTGGAATTCCCCATAAGCCTAATAAAAGAAAGATCATGTTGGTGAATAAACAAGAATAGAATACCATGGCTCAAAACCCTTGCAGAGATTAAGAAGAAAAATGTCCAATAAAATCCAAAAGCAATCTCAAATTCAAAGAAAACAAATGTAAGCAAAATGAGAAGTCTTTCATGCAATCATTCTAGATAACTAGTGGTTAAGCCTTCAAGCCACTGGACTGACTGACTACCTGTGACTTAGTCCTAGGCCTATCATATTCAAGATGTTACCAATAGCAAGCTGAGTATAGTAAAATGTGTATATTCATGTACCGTTGGTGATAAAATAACTATTATAGCTTTTTTGGAGGACATTTTTAGCATCTTTTATGTTCTAAAATGCTCACATTCTGGCATACAATTCTGCTTCTAGGTATCTTCCTCTAAAAATGTATTTACGTACAAAAGTATGGGCCCAATTAACTATATTGTTTCTTAATATACTCTGACTTACCAAGCAGTTTAAAAGGAATGAGGTAAATATATAAGTTGGCACAGAAGTATAAAGATCTCCAAGAAATAAAGACTGATCAACTCATGTCACAGGTAATTACATTTAAGGGATAAGGTACATAAAATTATCTTAGCAAATTTAACACGAACAAGTAAATTTATCAATTCATAAAGTGATTCCCTGGCATGAATACATTTTCACACTCTTAATCTTTAGGAGCAAGCATTCACATGTGATCTGTATAATTTACAGTATGTTATTTAGGGAGCCTTGGGAAATCTTTCTAATGGCTGGAAGAGCAGATCCCAAATTAGCAAGGATCATGCTGCTTCTGCTTAACGCTTAAAGCTATTGGCATCTCAGAAAGCCATCAAATAAGGAAGTTGATACACACAAAACTACCTTGCCTACGCAATGATATGCACCAGCAAAAGTCGTTATTTGTAACCAAACTATCTATTTCTGCTTACTCAGGTTTGGACACAAGTCTCTTAAAAATCAGATCTGAAATATAAACTGCTATAGAGCATAGAAAATGTAGTTTTTAGTTTTCCAACCTGTGTGGTCAGACCACAGCCATGGAGCCAGGACGTCCAGAGACCCCGGGCATGGAGCCAGGACGTACTGAGCAAAATGTCCTTTATATTACTATAAATTTCCTCTTCCCTTCTTTCTTCCCTTCCTCCCCTCTCTTCCTTACTTCTGTCTTTTTCCTTCCTTGCCTTTCAATCCACAGTCCAACCAAGGACTATGCATTGCATATAGTTATCACTAAAGGAGACTACTTAGTCTTCTTTCGTCTAGAATATTCCTGCTCCCACTGTTTTTTGTTTTATTATGATCTTTGTATTTTCGAAGAGTCCAAGTCACTTGTCTTGTGTAATGTTATACAATCTGGACTTTTCTGATTATTTTCTCATAATTAGATTCAGGTTAATCATATTTGGCAAGAGTACTATATAACTGATTTTGGGATTCACATTGAATTTATACTTTTTAAGATATATACCATAGGCACATTTTCACCTATTTTGAATTACCTATCCAAAATTAAAAAAATATTCTTTGCCAATTAGAATAAAGATATATTATTTTAATGTACAAGTATATTTCATGATTACTGAAGACAAACATCATTTAATTTTTTTGTTATTAATATTTTTCAATGAATTTGTTAGTTATTTCTGTTGCCCATCAAATAAATTAGTTTAATGATGTACTTATACCAGTGACACCGTAGAAACTGAAGGGGTCAGTCTTTCTTCTCTTTGGTTCAGCCAAGAGGTAGCCATGTGATTTAAACCTGACCAATCAGGCACTCTCTCTCAGGACTTTGAATATTGAGTGCAGGACACAAAGGATAACAGAAGGTTATTCGTTGCATCTGTAGCAATTTGCTAGTGAAATCCTTCTTGCTTAGGGACCATAACTGTGGTTCTGGTGGCTTTACCCTCAGGAGTCCCTACTCCCTTTTAAAAAAGCTGATTCTCCAGGCTTCTATGGAAGCTTCTATGGAAGCTCCATGGCTTCTATTCTATGACTATCCTAATATGCTTGCAGTACATTACCTACTGTTAAAGTTAATCATAGTGTCTATGGTACGTAGCCAAGAATATTCTGCAAAATTATAGCTTCTCTTGTATAAGCTGGAATAAGAGCTAGTCTCTGAAAACATTCTTACTTAAGAGAATAGGAAAAGTTAAAGTTTTGTGAGTTTTACGTGATATTCTGAAGATGTAATGCTCAATTGTAAGATTTTAGTTGATTATAAATGAATGCAGTTTTAGCCAATCAAATTAGCAAGGATGAAACATATGAAACCCCACACCAGCGAGAGGAGGGCAAACTCTATGGACTGTTGGTAGGATATAAATTGATAATATTAGTCTATAGTGCAGTTTTTCAGTATAAATCAACATTTAAAATGAGTATATCCTTTAATTTAGCAACCCCACTTGTTTTGCTCCCTAGATATGACACTCCACCTTTTCACAAAGTATGTACAGACTCAAGACTACTACTTTATGGAATAAGAATAGCATTATGTAGTTTTTTAGCCATAAAGTCTGGTTAGTGGATGCCAACTACACTTCAAAAATTTGGTGAGGGGTGGGTGTGGTGGCTTACCCTTGTAATCCCGGCACTTTGGGAGGCCAAGGTGGGAGGATTGCTTGAGCCCAGGAGTTCAAGACCAGCCTGGGCAACACAGCGAGACCCTGTCTCTACTAAAAAAAAAAAAAAAAAAAAAAAGGCATGGTGGTACACGCCTGTGGTCTCAGCTACTCAGTAGGCTGAGGCAAGACAATTGCTTGAGCCCCAGAGTTTGAGGTTGCAGTGAGCTATGATTACGCCATTGCACTCCAGTCTAGGTGACAGAGTGAGACTCCATTTCAAAAAAAAGAAAGAAAGAAAAAAACCAATAATTTGGTTTGAAAATATTGATTTGTGGCCCCAGTTTTAGTAATTAACAACTGTTCTGTTATTTGGTTAAAATTTTCAAGGTCTAGTTGATCATTTCTTTACCTATTTATTATAGTCATTCTGGCATAATGGGTTAGCTAATTGTACAATAAATTCTCTGGTTCTTTTTGTCACACTGCAAATTCCCAGGCATCATACCTTAAATATTTTTACTAGTAAATGTAAAATCTGTTTTATGTTGGGGTAAAAGTTATGTGCCGAGTACGTGGCCTTTGACTTTTCATTTAATAGCACAGTAGGTGTAAATTAATATATCACAGCACAGCTTTTCTGAGTCTATAACTAGACTGTGGTGCCTACAGCTGGTTTGTAGTGGAGAAAATTCTCTTCTAAAAGAGCCACCACTTTGTGCTTGTGTCCAAAATTTAAAGATTTCCTTCTTGTATGTAGCATACATTTCACGGCTCTACTTTGTAGAGCTTTTAAGAGAGGTATTGGAGAAGTTCAAGAATTTCAGGTAAGAAATTATGTATTCTTATATTGCTAATAACTAGGCAACTAATTTTTCCTTACTAAGGTTTGAAAAATATGTATTTTGGGAGCTGTTAGTAGGAGTTTGGATAAAGATCTCAAAATTATTTTTGGGAGGCATAAGGAAATGCTAAAAAGATTTTAAAATTAGAGGGGGAGGGGGGCATGGGCAATATACATAACCGTAATATTTGTACCCCCATAATATGCTGAAATTTAAAAAAAGATTTTAAAATTATATTTAGAAAAAAGCATATAAATGAAAATCAAACAATACCACTAAAAATGAAAGACTACTTTATTATTTTTGGAAAGAATTTCTTTAATGACTACATTTGGATGTACCATCTAATCTAGTTTTAACATACCACCTAAGATTCTAGAAATTAGACTGTATGATTATTCTCCTTTACAACGGAAATGACAAAATCCAGTTCTGCTAGATTTCATAGCAAATGTCCCAAGCCATACCTTAATGCCCAGGCATCATACCTGAAATATTTAATATTTAAATATCAGCAATACAACTGAAGCAAACGCTTCCAATGGTAAGAATAACATGGCAAAATACATGATCAAAGCCTTTTGGTACGATGGATAAAATGGTGCTTACTTTCAGGATATATACTTTATAATTATAGAATATCCTACAAGATGAAGTTGTGTGAAAAGAATTATTTCTATATACTGTTTTTGGTACTATGAGTTGATGTATTCTTACATAGGGAGTAACTTGTTACTATCTCTCAAAAATTAAAATGCATGTACCTTTGGCCTAGTAATTCTATTGCTGTAACTTTATCCTACTTGAATTAATACTAGAAATATGTATGTACATAGATGCTCGTTTCAGCAGATTATAATGTAAAAACTTAAAGCAACTTAAATGTATATCATTAGGGAATCGTTAAGTAAATTATGGTACAATCATGCATGCAATAACATTTTACTATTACAGAGGATGAAGTTTAGTTTTATGTGCCAACATGAAAGGTTTTCCAATATATATTTCTAAGGAAGCAAGATGTTGCAGAACAGTGAGTACATTATATTTCTACATGCACAAAATAAATATTGATATGGTTGTGTGTCTGTCTGTGTATGTATATGCCCCCAAAATTTCTGTAATGAGACCCAAGAAACTATTAATCTTACCTTCAGAGAGTGAGACTGGAAGTTGGAGTGGAGGGAGATACTTATTTTTATTTTACTGCCTTCAGTCTACTTGAATTTATTTTGAAAACTCATATGCATATGTTTGTATTATAGTAAATAATTACATTAAAAAAATGGAGCTATTTGTATAGACCACCAATTTATTAATAAAGAGAGAAATGGAGAAACACAGAAACATAGGTTCATTGATGTACTAATATTACTCAAATAATATTAGTATATCATATAACATGATATACTAATATCATATACCATATACATGCTAATATATATATTAGTGTATATATATATATATATACACACCATGGAATAACTTAGACCAATACTTGATAATTTTCTGTTCATTCTAATTTTATTTCTTTTTATTTGGTTTGGTTTGATCATTTACTTAGTTTTCTCTTTGTAGAGAGCAATCATTTCGTCTGATTCCTTACTTAGAAAATAATACTATTTTACTAAAGAAATATTACTTAAGATATAACCAAATTTAGCAGGACTGGGTTAGTATTTTTCCATCATGTTAAGTTGTTACAAAACAGTATAAAAAGAACCACAGACAGATTGCATTCTGGAAAATTCTCCATTTTGAGTACAAGAAGATAGATTAGGTGATGGAATTAGCCCAGGATTTGTAGGCAGCTGCTTCGGAGGGATAATGGGTTCTCGTCTTTCCATGTTGCACTTGGTTTCTGAGGATGAGCCTAAGTATGATGTCCATGAACTTTATCAGAAAATTCCTCACAAAGGAGAGTCCTGCTTTGTTGTCCAAGCTATATGGGTCTTTTCAGAACTACTTCCGGTTCAGAAGGAGAGACTTATGTGTCTTATGAAATTTTTATTGGAAAAGTATTTTCAAATACTTTTATTTTAATTTATATTTTGGAAAGTGTTGAAAAGCACAAAGAGGCAAATATCGATCCTTCTGTTCATCAATGAGTCAAACGCAATTTCACCATCCAGAGACAACTGTTCATACTTTATTATATTACCATTCAGTATGTTGGTGCATTTTTTAAAAAACTAGCTGTATTATACGTATCATCTTAGAGTAAAGTATCACATGCACATCCTCTGATTGTTAAAAGCTTTTCCAGTACACAATTTTTCATGGATGCTTAATATTTCACTCTGACTTTACCGTAATTTCCGTAGCCATTCATCTAAATTTGGATACTAAGTCAATTTCATTAAAACAATTTAGCCATTAGAAAGAATACCACCATGGCTCCTTTTTTTTTTTTTCAGTAATTCTTATTTATAGTTCTGGTTATCATTTTATCTCTTTTCTTTACCTTTTTAATTTTGAAAAAAGTTGAGTAATTTTAGAATAACTAGAATTAAAGTTCATGATCATTTGAAATGATGTGGCTCTCTATATAAATACACATATATAAAAATGTATATATGTATATATTAGATATCAGTGTCAGTGGTTCTCAACCAGAAGCAACTTTTCTCCCCGTCTTCCCTCTGCTCCTTAAGAGACATGTGGCATTATCTGTAGACATAGTCGATTGTCATGACTGGGGGGTGCTACTACTGCTCTCACCTACTGGGTAGAAGCCAGGGATGTAACAACAAGCTCAAGACAGCTTCCCACAACAGAGAATTATCCAGTCCAAAACCAGCAGTAGTGCTCAGTTTGACAAACTCTGAGATATATAGTCTCGCAACATTAGACTGTATATATCAAATATACAAATAGCATCTGCCTCTCTATATATTAAAATATACATCTGTCTTCTGTCTACAAAGTCACTCCCATTATGAATTCATTTACCAATAAAATTACTGATGATGTTTTTATTAAATCTATAAGAAAAAAGTTATTTTTCATTTTAATAGAATTGATCTTTAAATACATATTAGAACTTTTAATACGTATTAGAATCACCATACGTACAATCATATCTCCTGTGAATATAGAAACTATGTAGAACATGGCTTGCATACCTGTTGCAGATATAGAACTACTGCTATTTCTTTTAGTTTTCTCCATTAAAAACAAAGTGAACAAACAAAGCCATTTATTATATATTTTTAATAAAATTTATGAATGTTCTAGTTTTCTGTAGAAAATATAAAATATAGATAGGCAAAAAGAAGAATCACATGTTATTGCATCAACTGAAGGCAAATACAATTAAAGTTGGGATATATCTGCCTACCTAACGTTCTGTTTTTACACAAAAAACTATATGTATTTTTTGTGAACATCTGTTCTTATCAATATATATTCCATTATATAAACATGTCATGGCTTATTTAACCAGTTCCTTAATACTGAATAATTTAGGTAGTTCCTAAGTTTTATAAATTATGCTACATCTCTTTACATATATCAGATTATTTCCTCCGGATAAATACCTCATAGTAAAACTTCTTGGCCATTGGACTGATGATTTTAAAGATTTGATTGATGTTGTCAAACTGCTTATGGAAGTGTTATACAAGTTTACTTTTCTCATAACATAGTTTCTTTATAACATTTTCATTAATTTCAATAATTGGATCCTAAATTCTATACTTAAAATGAGTTTAATAATGAATTATAGGTGGATTCCCTCTAAAAAAAAAAATAGAGCAACTTGTGATTTCTCTGACATCAAGTTGAAACCCACTTTTTCTCAGTGGCTAGATAGTATGTAGTCAATCAGGAATAAATAATATTGCAAGATCTAGATTAAAGCTTGTGAAAGAATGATCAAGTGAAATAAAAATTAAGAATATTTCTTGATCAGGATGTGAAAATCTACTTTTGGTTCCAGCTGCATTTACCAGAGTTATGTGTAATGAAGGATAGTGATTTTTGAATTTTGTTCCATGGAATTCTTCAGTGCTTCCATTGTTTATAGACTTGTTTACTTTTAATTTAATTGAAAATCTTTTTAGATTATTTAAACACTGGAGGCTGGGTGCGGTGGCTCACGCCTGGAATCCTAGCACTCTGGGAGGCCGAGGTGGGAGGATTGCTTGAGGTCAGGAGTTCGAGACCAGCCTCAGCAAGAGTGAGACCCTGTCTCTACCAAAAAGAAAAAGGAAAAAATAAATAACACTAGAATAACACAAATTCACATATGCTATAATTTTTTTTAAACACTAGTAGCTATAATGTGGGACTACTTGGTAAACCTTTTTTTGCCTATTATAGAATAAAGTTGCCAGCCAGAGATTTTTTTTTTAATTATTATGAAAAGTTTCACACATGTGCTCAAATAAGAAGACTAGCTATCTCAGTTTAATTGAAGAGTATTCAGAGATTTCAAGGATGACTTAAACTGGTGGCATTTGCAGCTATTTGTGTATATCTCTAAATAATGAATATAAAATGCAAGAAAAAAACCCTGGATGCTGAGGCTCTTATGTATAGTCACCAATTCATGAAAATTCTCATTAATTAGCTTTATAAACAAAATAAATGTAAAGATCATCTTTATTTTATGTTTTGTAACTTGTTCCACTTCAGATTTCATTTACTACAGTGGTTCTATTGCTTAAAAATATGTGAAGGACCATTAACAAGGGGATTTGATTGTTCAGTGACAGCACTTAGGGTTAGTGTAGAAACATAGTCCTATTTGTATTACTTGCCTCAGCAGTCAGAAACAAATCTATATTTTAAAAAGGGAATAAACTCCTTACTCAATTTTTCCACAAGCAGATCATCCCCTTTGTATATAATATAGGTAGTTCTTGCTCTGCATAGTGTGGAGCAGCAAAAATAACTGGCAAAATAATCTTAATAATCAATGGGAAAAAATGATTGTTCTGTCATCTTTAAACATTTTTGTCAAAACATTAAAAACTGCCATACTGTTGATTATACATGTATATATGGTTATGATGTATACAGTTATATATATACATTCATATATATATAGTTTTACATGTATACAGAAACAAAAAAGAATAAAATTATTATTTAGTACGCTGTAACTGAAAGCATTAAAAATATTGGGAATGAATGTGTTATATTTAAAACAACTTATCAAGCGTAGTTTGAATAATTTTTGCATAAAAAAATTGTTGCATAATTTATAGGTAAGAAGTAAATATCCTTTCTACGCCTTGGCAAATTATTGTATTCCTTTTTTAAGTTTGGATCAGCTTGCAACATTTTATTCTATTCACTTTCAATGTTGTAAAGTATCGCTGAGAATTCCTTTTATGTGAAGCTTTTGCTGGAGTTAATTCCTCTGGGACCATAGGCGTTTTCACTATAACTACTTTTCGCATTTGTGTTTGCCTTCACTAAGTTCGTCTTGCTAGAGTCTCTCTAAGGGCGATTATTTACACATGGTTGACTATTTCTTCTGTAATTCCATTTCTGTTTGATCCCCATCTCACTTCCAGCATTATCATTTTTCTTTTCTCTGCTGCACTTTCATCTTTGTTGGCTCATCCCCTCTTTTGATTATTCATTTTTGCAAAGTGTCACCTGAGTTTGTCACTGGGAGACAAGGACACAACATGACTACAGACTTTACTGTCTGTGTGTGAATTGAATAATAAATGCTCAGTGATCGATCACCAGCAGACTTTGAAAGAAGCGATGCGATTGTTCGCTGATCAGGGTGCACATCTGTTATTTATGTAGTGATTTGTGGACTGAAGAGCTAGCAGCGAAGTTTGTACTTTATGCAATTACTCACATTTAATATACCGTGGTAACTGAATTTTGAATCATGGTGTTGGGGGACAGTAATTATTGAACCAGTCCATGGTAACTGAAATTCATGTATATGGGAACCATGCTGGCTCAGGACTGCATGTATTCTCTGCTTAAACTGGACTATCATAATTCCTTCTCAGTTCCTGAGATGGAAGTGAAATGAATTAAGAATTATCCCTCCCCAAAGAATATCTAAAAATCTTGTTTAGTTTGTGTGTGCATGTTCATTTTTGATGTGATATCAGGGTCAAACATTTTGATTTGTTTTTACGTTATTTACACTTCTTAGCTCCTTGCATCACTGTTGTTATTTTGTAAATATTAAATATCAAGCACACAGCACCCCAGGAAGATTCAAACACTACCAAGACATGTTTTATATTCTTACTATATATATCTCTAGTTAATGCAAGATATATAATAGTATTTTTAAAAACTTTTGTTTTGAAATAATTATAGATTCACAATCTATAGGAAATTGCAAAAGATAGGATAGAGAGGTCCTGTCTACCTTTTCCCCAGTGGTTACTTCTTATGTAACTATAGTACAATATCAAAACCAGGAGAATGACGTTGGTACTATGTATGTGTATATTTCTATTATTTATATCACCTATGTAGATTGGTGTAACCAATCAAGATGCAGAACTATCCCATCATCACCGAAGACCTCCCTCATACTACCCATTTATGGTTTCTCCCAACTCTCCCATCCCTAATACCTGACAACTACCCATCTGTGATGTTTTTTTTTTTTTTGCAAAAATGACCAGAAGTTTGTTCCTTTTTATTGCTGGATAGTATTCTGTGGTTAGTATTGTTTCTGTGCATATATTAAAAGTTTATATAAGTTGTATCATGTTATTTTATCCTTTTGCAACTCTTAGAAAACTCAATATTATGTTTTTGAGATTCATACATATTGATAGTTATCTATTTCATAAATAGCATCTAGATACAGTTTTAAACATCCAATCTGAGAATCTTAACTAGTGATTTAAATCTATTTATAATTAGTGCCATAACTGAAGTATTTTTTATTTATTTATAATATCTTACATTTCATTTGCAGTTTACTTTTCTCTTGTTTCTTATTTCTCTTCTGCTTTCTATTGGAATCATTGAGTCTTAATTTCCTTTTTCCTTTTTTTTTTGAATTATATTAATATTTTCTTCTTGTAATGAATACTTCAGATTTTTAATATGTGGACTTGTTTTTTTAAATGAATATATTATTTTATGTTGCATTGCATTATACTTTTAAACTTTTAATTGCAATCATAAATAATCAACTCATTAAAATTCTTTTAAAAATTATGCTTAATTTCTTTACAAATGCAGGATTTAAAAACACTTTATGTTAATAAGCATCTTTGCATTTCTTCTAAAAGACTTTCAGAACTTTAGAATGCATTCCTTGAATCTCCCCTCAAATTTTCATGTGAATATTTTATTTCCATCTTTGGTTTTACTTACTACCTATAAGTAGTCATTATTATCATTGCCTACATTAATTTATATTTACCAATTTCTTTGTTCTTCATTGTTCCTTGAGTTCAGGTCCTTTCTTACCAAAGTTCATTTATTAATAAACCTTTTTTTTTTTGGAGACAGAATCTTACTCTGTTGCCTGGGCTAGAGTGCTGTGGTGTCAGCCTAGCTCACAACCACCTCAAACTCCTGGGCTCAAGCGATCCTCCTGCCTCAGTCCACTGAGTAGCTGGGACTACAGACATGTGCCACCAGGCTGGTCTCGAACTCCTGAGCTCAAACAATCCACCCGCCTCAGCCTCCCAGAGTGCTAGGATTAGAGGCGTGAGCCACTGCGCCCGGCCATTGTCAACCATTGTCACATTGAGTATGTTTCTACTCCATTCTTTCTATTATCTCCTTTGAGAACTGCTATATTCTATAGGTGGAACATTCTCTTTTTATTTTTCCATATTTGTTTTCTGTTCTTTTTCTTATTTTCCATCCCTTCACTTCTCTTACGATGTTACCCCTGGGAAATTTCCTCAGAACTATCTTCCAGTCCTCTAATCTAAGCCTTTAGTTCCATCCACTCTGCTATTTATCTCATCCTTTATGTTTTTAAATCCAATGTTTAATTCCCAAATTTTTCTATTTCTTTTTTCCTGAAGTTCTTTCTACTCATTGTCTATATCTTGATTGTTTTATAATGTCTGTTCTTCCCTTATAGATTTTTAAACATCTCCTTAATAATTTTAAATGGACTCATTTTATAGTTTCTTTAATATTGGTTTATTATCCGAAGCTCTTGGGTTCCAATTCCAGTGTTTGTTATTTTGCTTATTGTCATTCACCTTGGAATATCTCCTCTTAAGATTTGTACTTTTTGAAGATCAGATCAGCAATATTGATGATTGTGTGTTTGTCTGAATTCTGTAGGAAAATAACTGCCCATCTAGAATTCTCTAATACTAATGCAAAATAGTTTTGCATTTTCCTCCACCACGTGTTTCCAAAATGTAATAGTTGGGAGTAAACTTTTATGCTAATTATTTTGGCTTAAGGATCCCTATGCCACAAAATAACACAGGCTGACTCTTCACTTTCTCAAGTGATTTTTATTTTTTTAAAAAACCTTTCAGAGTTCTTGGAAAGACAGTTTCATTTTTTTGTCTCTTTTTGGATAGAGTCCTTATCTTTCACTAGGGAGCCAGCCTGTGTAGGGTTCTAACTTCATGAAAGAATCTCATTTCTATATCTTTACAGTGCACGAGTTCAAGGCCACATGTCTTGTCCCTGCATGGAAATTAAAACCTTACCCTCTGGCCTCTAGGTCATAAAACTTGCCCACATCTTTCTGACCGATTCAGTTTGTCTTTTAAGTTGTCTGCTCTGGCTCCTCTTTGGCACCTGGATGTTTTTCTTTCTTTCATTTGACACAGCTGTATATTTAAGTCTTCTTGTTGTATTTGTACTTAGCATATAACACGGTTTTCAATGCTTTTAAATTATATATTATTATATTTTTATGTTTTTCTCTTTTGTTTTTAATAAATAAAAAAAAAATCACTTTTTCCTCCTTATTTTTACAGCTGGTGTCAAGGGAATATATTATTTTTTTAAAAAGTTTCTATGTAGGCCTTCTGTTGCCAAGCCAGCCAAATAAATGAAAACATTGAGATCGTCAAAATTATTTTTCATTGATATGCTTGGCGTTTCAGAATAAAAAATTCAATAGGTGATACAAAACATTGGTTCTTAAATACTGTAAAGTGAGCAAAGGAGGGAAGATACAATAAATGGGAAAAACAAGGGGCATGGCCGTTAAAACTGAGGTGCTGAGTTCACAGAAATATAGTTCTTACTATTCTAAGTCCAATAAATCAAAAAGTGATTAAATTATGCATTCTGACTGTTAATCACTCCCAAATTTTCTAATCAAGGATTGTTCTGGAGAGGTGGGAGTAGTGATGGGGAGGGAGATGGTAACAGGTAGCTTATCTTAACTTTGAATTTCAGTGAAATTTCTTCGTTTGACAATTAAGGCAATGCTTTTATTTTCAGTATCAGAAATGGTGTCCAGTGCAAAAAGATCTTTCCACTTTTCCCTTCTGGTGGCTTGCACAGGTGTATGAGGAAGGGGTAAGAGTACAATGTATGTGAATAACTCCATTTCTATGGAAAAGTGAGTTCAGACCAAAAAAAAAAATTGCTTCTATCAAATAGTACACTTTTTTAGTCTTTGCCACTACCTAATAGGATGGGTCTAGAGAAAGAGATGAATTCAATTTCTTAAGAATCATGTTGAAGAAATTAGATATTTTTTTCAAAGAAAATATACTATGGAAATATCTACTAGTGAGAAAAGATCTCCAAGCTTTTGATTTCAGAAGATAATGTAGCTAAGAATTTAACAGCATCTATTTTTAAATTAGAATCACTGTTTGAATCTAAGCTCTGCTACCTATTAGCTCTGTTGCCTTTGAGCAAATCATGTAAATCCTATGGCCTTTAGTTTGCTTATCTATAAAATGATAAAATAATGGTAAGCTCTCATGATTCTAGTGAGAATTAACGAGAAGTGACCATAAAATATACTGCATAGAGACTCTCTAGAGCACATAGCACGTTTGCGTGTAATGATTACCAATATATAATAGCTACTGTTATGAAATCAACCCAGAGATTTCCAGAATCATTTGAAGTGAGAAAGGTAACAGAAAACTCAAAATGTGAAAAGCTCATCTCTTTTAACTAAATAGCTCAAGTTCTGGGATTTCTAAAGCACAAAAAAGGGAGAAGATAATATTATTGCCCAAGCTTGAAAATACTGCAGTGGATATTTTTATATTATATGTGCCTTAATTTATAGAAAAATAAACATTGTTTGAGAAGCAAAGAGAAACATTACTTTTTGTGAATTAGTCTCTGCTTTATGTTAATGTGTTTGCTCTAGTAGAAATACCTTTCATAGGATAAATACTTTTACCCACTCATGAAAAAGATTGAAAGTTTTCAGGCAATGATAAACCTTTCTTTCCTTTGGTCAAAATTTTCATGTCCAGATAATTTTTGTAATGATTAGGAAGCATATTCACTATGAGTAAAACATTATATTTCTTGATTTTAATTTGCCTATCCATTTTTTTCTAAACAAATTTGCATTTTTTTCTGTAGTAGACTTGGAAAAATTTATAATTATTCTATTCTTTTGAAAAGGCAATGGTCACATTGAGTCACCTGAGTTCCATCTCTGGGCAACAGTAACACATGGTCACTTGTAGTGCAAAGATCAAGTGCTGAGAGTGTGGGGTCAGCTACTTTACACGACACCTAATGGGACTGTCATTTCTCAGGGTCCCCAGCCAAAGGCAGGGTGGCGACATGGTATAACTATCACTAAGGTGCCATGTCTGGCATCTAAATGGAGCTCAGTAATTCCAGCGGAGCCAAGTTATTAGAGATCTAATTGCCATTGTCTAATAAATTCTTTTGAGGTCTTTGTGTATCGGTTCACTTAAATATTCAATGTAGCTAGCTAGAAGCAATTATTAAAAATATAATTGTTTTATACATTTGTAGTTTTCAATTCCAAAACACTCTCATGCATTAATAAACAGCATTCAGATAAAATAAGAATATCCATCAATAATGCAAGATTTTCTGTGTCATGGGGGGTGTAACCTTACTACATTGTTGATCAGAAACTCTGGGGAAATAACATATCTTCTGTAATACACTTCCATCTTGGACATTCTAGATCAGGTTTAGCTGGAGAGTTTTGACTTTGAATGAGAATGTTTTTATTCATGTGCTCTTTCCAATAGAGTTTATTTGAACTCATCATCATCCTAAGTTTATTTCAAGTTATTACTTTCTGGCGTGTCTTTCCAAAGCTAGCTATGAATACACAGTGGACTTTAAAATAGCAAGGCTATTTTTGTTTAAAGTGAGCAATGATAGCCTTGTCCCTAACTAGGGGACTATAACATAGCTTTTCTAAGGCATTTAGATGTTCCCCAAAAGATTGACCCATAGTCAACAAACAACAAAATATAAAAACTCCAAAGGGGTTAATGCTTCCTTAAGTGATCTGATTGACAGCTCTAGACTTGCCCAGTGACATTGTCATTGGAGGGACCTTAAACTTTTTCCCCCAGGTTTTCTGAAGTCTCTCTGTTGTCACGAGGGGACAAACCCCTGTGGTACTGCCAGACCCTTCTCTGTCAGAGGGCTGAGACCTGGACTAATTCATTGCAGTGCAGTTTAATTAAACTGCACTCGAGTTGTTTCCCTGGTAAAATAAGTGTGGGAAGAGAATGTGTGTCGAAAGGGACATGCCCCTGACTGTGTGCTCTTTATTGTTACACCACAGCTAATATATTGTGGGAAATCCATGGAGTCAATGATAAACTGTATTATCGAGCTACATAAAATAGGCATTCTACTAGTGCAGGTTACTGTAGCTCACAATTCTATTAATCCTTCTAATTTATTATATTATAGCTGTATGTGAGGTCTCATAAATTTATTATACCCCTTTCATCTAAAAAAAAAAAAAAAACCACACGCTTGTTTCTCCTCTCAAATAAAACCCCTTATTATTTGTTGTGTCTGTCTCTAAAAATGTAATAGCCACTTGTAAGAAAATATAATTACTGGGCTGAGACATGTAAACTGATTTGACATGTCTTCTACTCTAAAAATCAAAAAATTCTATTAAACCTTGCTGTATGAGTACAAATCCTGGCATGTGAAGACCCATTGGATTTTTATTTCCAGTTTTCTGGCAATAATTTCGCATCAATGACATCTTTATAATTTTCACTCTTCATCATTTTGTTTATAATAGAATTTACTTGTAGTATTTTTTCTCCTTCATCATGTACATAGGAGGCCAATAGGAGGGCAAACATATTACCTACTTTGTTCATTTCTATATCTCAAGTGCCCAGTGCGATGCCTGACATATATTAGAAGCTCCATAAATATATGTGAATTAAATTGAAAGAGGAATGCAATAAAAATTCTATTGTTATGTAAACATTTATATAATTTTAATCTGTATATTCATTAACATTTTTATTAATAGCACCTTTATTTTTTTTTTATTTTTTTATTTTTTTTGAGACAGAGTCTCACTCTGTTGCCCTGGCTAGAGTGCCGTGGCGTCAGCCTCGCTCACAGCAACCTCAAACTCCTGGGCTCAGGCGATCCTTCTGCCTCAGCCTCCCAAGTAGCTGGGACTACAGGCA